>JADKLZ010000130.1:31205913-31224263 GCA_021533235.1 Biomphalaria straminea | reverse complement strand
CCCCTGTGGCTCAGTCGAAAGCTCTAAAGTAAGAGGCCCCTGTGGCTTAGTCGAAAGCTAAAGTAGGGAGTTAGTTGCAAAAATTAGTAGAAGGCCCCCTTGGCTCATTAGAAAGCTGAAGTAAGAAGTTGGTAACAAATTAGTAGGAGGCCCCTGTGGCTCAGTTGAACTCAAACAGTACGCTAGGCACCAATTCATATACTATTTAAGTTAAGTAACATTTTAAAAACAAACGATTATTTGGAGGATCATAAATATATGGCCTTTGCACGTATTCTGAGCATGATGAAGATTATAGCAAAGTCGGATTTTATTATTAGGCACCCTAGAGTTTACAAGCTAAATCCTTGCCTAACTGGAACTGTTTAATTAGTTTCAAAATGTTATGTAGGCCTACCTATGTGCTTCCAGAATGCATACCTATGAAAAATAAAAAGAATTGCTTTAAAAATAAAAAAAAATTGTTGTATTTATATTGAGCATATTAAAGGCGTTGGACCTTGAAGTCAAAGTAATCCCCTTTTGCCAGATAATGTAAGTGAAAGATATTTTATTTAAAAAAAATAATAGGTCTAATAGTCAGCCTACAATATTTTAGAACTGAAAATCGAAATAGTTAATTAAAATTACTGGCACGCATTTCTAAGATTAACTGTAACTATATTTGTTGACATTATGTTAGCTCCAAAGAATGCGTTGGGAAATTATTGATTTTTGTTTTTTGCTTCATTCGATCTCACAAAATAATTGGAATAAATAAAAGAGTAAATTTGATATTGACACAAATGCACGCACATTCGTTATTATTCTCCTGTCAAATCTGAGAGCGGGGAGAACTGGAGGGTTGTTATGACAATAAAAGAAATGACCAGGCAGACGACAATTTGATTGTGAGCTGCAGACGATACAACGGCGTGAACTCAACGGCACGCGCTGCCCTGCGCGTTGAGTCTGAACGAGATTCCACAACATTGTAAGCAATATTTTCAAATATTTATTAACGTCTTCACTGGAGAGCGACATAGCAGGGTGTCAATGAATGCATTTATTGTTTTGTGTGTGTAATGGGACTCAATAGTGTCTATATTTAATAATCTCATTGTAAAGCATAGCTTGAAATCATTCTGTAGTCAGTGCATTCTAAAAGTGTTTGATAATTAAATGACACGTAAAGGCTTGACACGGAAAGAAAATTTGATTGTATATTGGATTTAAAACTACAAAGGGTGTATAGCACATGCTCAGTTGATAATCTTGTATTACTATTTCTCAAAGAACAGAGACATATAGATTAATGTTCTTAATCCTGTAGCAAGATGTCGCTGTCGACCCCTTTAGTGGATGCTATTAAACAAAATAATTTTCGACAGGTAGGTCTAGCAAAAACACTTGTTGTATTTGTTTGTTTTACGACAATTACCATTATTAAGCCTAGCACAAACCTCCTGTAGGACGACATGGTTAGAATAGTTCCAGAGTTAGAACTCGGGCTTATCGTGATGACTGTCCGGAGCGCATCCTTCTTTATTCGTTTCGCAGAGTTTAGCTTAAATAAGTGCTGTGGTTTTTATAAGACTCACATCTTTTTAAACTATAAGATATTGCTAGCATTGTACGATTTAAAAAGAGGGTTCCCGGTCATTTCATCCCCGGTCACTTCATCCCCGGTCACTTCATCCCCGGCTACTTCATCCCCGGATCAAAAAGAGCCGTGAGGGAATTTTAAATTGCCAAAAGTCTACCAAGTTTCCAGTTTAAATAGATTTACATCAATTTATTAACATGTATAGGCCTACATCCCATAGGATGGGGCACACTTAATAACATTTGATGGTTTAACGACTTCATTTTACAGCACTAGTGTTATATTAGTATTATTTTATATATTAGTGCTAGAGTAGCCCTAAAGCAATCCACATCTTCTCTTACATAATACAGATGAGACGTTACTTCAAAAGAGAAGATAATTACGTCCTACAAGTATCCATGTGTTAGTCATGTAGGCCTATACTAATCAGAGATTTAACCTCTGATAAAGTCGTTGGTTTTACTGGCTGATTCAGGCAACCCATTCCATGCTCTAAAGATACTAGGAAAAAAGGAGCACCGGTACGAATTCGTCCTAGCATATATATATTATAGCTTTTATATAGCGCTACTTTCATGCTTATAGCATGCTCAGAGCGCTTTGGTCCAATCTCATTTGTGGACCAGTGGGGGGGAGGGGGTATCTAGGAATTGGTTTCCCGTGCTGCCTTTGGGCGCTCAGTAAACACAACTCTGCCCGAGTCGGGTGTCGAACCTCGAGCCCCCTTCTAGGTAGCCAAGCAAGCCAAGCTCAAGCCGCACTTAGCCTCTCGACCACGCTTCCCACATCAGAATATAGAATAAGAAGTGAGCTTTTATCTATTTTATTAGTTATTTATTTTTAAATTTTGTAAGTATTTGTGTAGTGTAGCTGACTACGATTGTTACAGGGTGGGAATTGAAGAATAGTTTCAGTAGAAAGAACGATTTCAAGGTAGGCCTATATCGATCCAGAGAAAAGATTCAAACAAAAATCGATTTCAAACAACTACTAGGGATCGCAGAATACTGATGTCAATGAAATAGTAGGGTAATATACAAAATATATAGTTTTTTCAATCAATATACATGCATGAGTTCTTAATAATATTCAGACTGTAAAAGTTAAGCTAATTTAACATAATCTTTAAATTAGATTAGAGATATATTAAAAATGGGATTTGAATCCATGACCCTCGCGTCGCTTGGGCAGTGTAGCACTTTATCGCTTGACAAACAATCCTGTCCCACTTTTATCTCAATAGTGTTTTCTTGGAGAAAATCATTGACTAATTAACCCGAGTAGGCCTAGGCCCTTACTCAATGTTTTTTAGGTCCAGGCCCTAATTCAATTGTATTTTTTACCTTTGAGTACATTGTAGTAGTACAAGATGTCATGAGTAGGCCAATATATCATTTGTCCTCTGCTAGGCTAAATGATAATATAGTCTTTGGTTAAATGAATGCTTTTGGTTTACTGAAAAATAATTTGAACCTTTTGCCCCTCCTTATTATAATTATTCTGACTGACCGCACCACAAATGAAGTGATTAGAAACAGCACTATGACCTGCTAACCACTAACGTTAACTCAAAACGTTATGGCTACATCACAAGGTCCTCAGGGCTCGACCTTCTTTTAGGGAACAGTAGGCCTACAGGAAGAAGAAGAAGAGGAAGGCAGAGGAAGCGATGGCAACACCAAAGAATGAAATTCTATCCAAGGTAAAGGACAGTGAGGAATGTAGAAAGTTGGTTAATAGATCTTGTATGGTGCTCCAACGGTTCAACAGGCTAGAGTGCAGGGGTTCTCAACCTGTGGGTCGCGACCCCCTTGGGGGGTCGATTGACGATTTGCCAGGAGTTGCCTAAGACCATCGAAAATATGTATTGTTATTGTCTACTCTTATATCGCTTTATATTTATGTGTGGGTGGGGGTCGCGGCAGAGTGGGGGATTGTAAAAAGGGGTCACCGAGCTTAAAAGGTTGAGAACCGCTGGGCTAGAGGATATATAAAGGTGAAGGTATTCTGATTCAAAAACTAATTGTGGTTAATGTTTAGTATTAGAATACTTTTTTTTTTTGCTAAGGGTTTTACTAAGTGTTGAAAGAGGTATAGAGTTTACCCGCTCTATGGCTAATGGAATATAAAATAATTGTTCAAACTGTTTTAACCATATCGTTTGGTTTTAAAAAGAGTTGATGTCATTTTTTTTTCAATCTGGAGTGACATTATTAGATATTTGGTTTGATACTGCATACAGTATGTACAAACATTATATAACCAACATATTTTTGGATAGTATTTTTTTTTAATCCCCACAGATCAAACTGTATATTGAGGCCGGATGTGATGCAAACGAAACGAACCCCTCTGGATGGACACCCCTGATCGCGTCTATGGTGTATATTAGTAATGAAGATGCCAGAGCACGCGTCATTGATCAACTGATCAAAGCTGGCGCTGACGTCAACAAGGCGGACAATCGAAGGAAATGCCCTTTGACCTTCGCCTGCTCGCTAAATCAAAAAGACACGGTGAAACGTCTGCTACATCAGGTAAGCTGGTCTGGTTCAGTCTCTGCGCTACACGTCACCAAAATTAATCTTTAGGCTTTTTCTGGCATAAATATAAAAGTTTTGATTGTCGTTTAAAAGAACAACAATAGGAACTTTCTAAAAACCCTTTTGTTAATAACAAATGATTCATACAAAATTTACCTTGTTTATAGCTTTTCTTTAAGGATATAGTGTTGCATAGAGACTCTTAATCAATTAACAGGCAAACACACCCATGGGCGCCCGCAGGATTTTTTCCGTCTACGGAGAATACTAAAGAAAGGAACTGGTTCCCCCCTCCCTTATACGATAATAAGTGACCTGTAAATATTTGTTTCAAATTAAATAAAATAGTTAACATTTAAACAAACAATTTACTTTACGCGTTGTTAAGCTTATCCGTTCTGTCTATGCCTAACTACGGTCGATCTAACAGAAAATGTTAACAACGAATTGCAATTAACATTGTGACTGAATGAAAATAGTGCGGATATGGATACACCAGTTTCCATTCACACCATGCTGTGCCATGGGATCTTCCCATTTACTTGCTTGTTGTTGCTCGATTGAACTTTTGAACTTGTTGACTTTGAGAATTATATATATAGATTGTTCATTTTTATTCTGAGTCACACTGTTTGCAAAAGTAAAGCTCCCTTTTCAGACCTTGCGATCTATTGGGCATATGATGTATAGGTCATCCGTTTCTATGACCAACGGTTAACGAGCAGGGTGTCATGTGGCCAGCACGAAGGACAACCCAACTTTCCCCAACTAAAGTCTAGTACCCATTAAAGTTGGGTGGATTCAATGGCGTCCTAAAAATACCGAAATTCAAAATCCCAGTCTTCAAAGAGATTCGAACCCAGGACACCAGATTCGGACGCACAACACTTAACCACTCAACCACCGTTGACTACATTCAATATCTTTGGTTGACATTAACTTGACATGGACATTATATTGTCACGCACCTCTCCTCTATTTAAATGCATTATTTTCTCTGTTATAAGCCTAAAGCCTTACTTCATGTAGCTGAGTTTCGATCTGTTCAACATGTCCTAATAGGACTTTCGGACTACAAACTAACACTATTATTCTACTAATGATCACAGTCGTTTTGATCTTTGAGATGGACGTACTTCTACCAGGACGTAATTGGCCTGCAATACTAAACAGAAAATAAATTGTAATTAAGGCAACTATTTAACTTTATTTGTGTGAGCTTTTCAAATTCTTGTTTGCGTTGTTTGTCTATCTGATGTTTCCATTTTGGGAAAGCTTTTAGTACTGCTAATATTTGACTTAGACTTAGGACAGATTGGAAGCTTAAGGTACACACAGTGCATAGATCGGCGAGTGTAGGCCATCCGATCTGTTCGATATGCAATCAATTCAACAGGCGCACTTTTTTTATAAAGTATTCTTTCATAATTGTCTTCTAGTCTTGTGGACATCTTTAAATCTGATACTTTAACATGTATGAATGTAATCCACACTTTCGAGACATTGGTAGGTTAAAATGTTGGGAGAAAATGTTTGCCGGAGTGTTTTATGAAACGTTGTCAATACAAAGAGAAAATAGAATAAATATAAAATTTCCACTTTTTATTGTGAAATATTTAGTAATCATTGAATATAATTTAATACCACTTTAATATGAAATATGTTTGACAGTTCTGTGGTGAACTATATTGTACTACTGTACATTTCCAAGTCATTGAAATTAATAGTAAATTAAATATATTTTGGCCTCTTTCTTGAATATCATATTTTTATTAGCCAATACACGAATAAAGGGAGTGTACATTTCTATTCTTCGCTGTCATCAGTAAGACTGAAGGATTCCAAAATATCTACTGTAGTCAAATATATAAATAAATAGCACAGTTGTTTTAAGATCAGATGTTTCTCCATTGAGTTTTTCTCTAGTGGGATTTCAAGCTGGTCTCTTGATAAAGTAGACCTATTCTTGGGGGCAATATTTTTTGCTTTCTGGAGCTTGTGTAGTTTAGTATTATTTTCAATCTGCTGTGTTTTTCTTTCTGTGATTCTATATCCTTTAATAAGTCAAGTTTAATTCCGGAACTGTGTTTCATTAGCTTCAGTGAACTTATCAAGTCCCCACTAGATGCCAAACCATATCTTCATTTCTTGAAACAAATTGGTTCGAGGCTGCTTATTTTGTTATTCCCCGTCCATTCTTATTGCTCAGAACACTAACCTTCTCAATACCATAGACATAAATAAATATAGACTGGAAAAAGGAAATAACTTCATGTAATTTGAAAACATGTATATCTATTGTATTCGGATTTCCGAATTCTTAAAAATGGAAAAATTGCATGATCTTCAGTCTTAGAGATTAAACAAAACTTATTGACATAAATAAAGTACACAAATTGCAAGTCATAAATTTTCGTTTCATAAAACTCTTTTATCGGCCAGTCTATATTTATTTGTCTATGGTCGATACTTTATGGCGGCGTTTTGTAAGCATGGTAGCTCCACCAAGAAATGCATAATATAAAAACTCCATAAGAAGATTTAAATTTGAGAGAAAAAAAATGAGTATTACATTGACCATCTAATGAAATTAATCAATACTAATCGTCATATCGAATGGTCTCGATCTAATCCACTAGTCGGCACCCTAACCTATATATTTAATCCAAACACATTCGTTTCGTGAAATCATGCCTGGGAGAGAACAAAAATTCTTGTTTATGATTTGCATTAAAAGAAACCCTGCTCCCTCTTCCTCTGTTCAATTTACTCCCACCTTGTTTTAAGACTACGCCATTTTACTCCCCCCTCCCCCATAAAGATGAAGGCGATGCTGGGCACATCACAAACACAGCGGCAACACCAGTGTTTCGATATATTGATTTCCTGAATCGCGTAGCAGACAACAAAAGACCAACACCGGGAGTACAGCTAGTCAAGGAAGGCTCCCTAGGAGGGTTCGATCTCTACCCTGTAATCAGTCGATAAAATCAATGCAGCGACCGAGAACTAATCTAGTGGCAGGACTCTGGCAGAAATATATAAATATCGATACTAGTACATATGATAATTACTCAGAACTTAGTTGCCAGTGTTTTTTTTTTATAATGATTAATTACTTTTGATAAATGGTTTAAGAATGTGACCTGGTCAATTATTTTCTTGTTCGTTATGCCCTGTAGGTTTCTATATTTCACTACATCCGTTTACTCACAACTCGTGTGCTTGTTAATCAATTCTCACTGACCTATGTCACCCAACGTAGCCTAAACTTGATGCTATTTATCGTAGGACACGTTTTTAATCATTTTAATATTTGGATAATGAGAACTCTTGTGAAAATTTAATCTTGCGGTAAATTTCTTCAACTGTAGGATTTTTCTTTAACAGAAATGGTAGCCCAAACGTTGATTTTGGAAATCGTGCATTGTGGAAAGAAATGTTAAGTGATCCTAATATTCTACAACTATTCTAGCTCGTTAAAAACAAAATCTTCTTTGAAAATGTCTCTGAGGCCTTCGACGTGTGCTCTTGTAGTCAATAACTATTTTTTTTAAAAGCCAGAAAACTTGACTATGAAGCTTAATATGTAAGTAAAGGAAATAAAATTCCCCTTTCAGACCTTGCGATCTATAGAAAAGAGGATGTTATGGTCATCTGTTTCTTTGGCCCACGGTTAACGAGCAGGGTGTCATATTGCCAGCACAACGACCAACCGTCTTAATTTTCTCCAACGAAAGTAGGATGGACTCAGGAGCGCCCTAAAAATCCCCACATTCAAAATCCTAGTCTTCACGGAGATTCGAACCCAGGTCCCCAGGTTCGAAAGTCAAGCACTTAGTCACTTAGCCACTTAGTCACTTAACCACTTACTCACTTAGCCACTTAGTCACTTAGCCACCGCTCTCTCGAGCTTAATATGTACAATCGCAATTTTTTGTTGTTTATTTAAGCATTAACAAAAAATTATAATTGTTAAAAAGCTACGTTGTCACATTGTTATTGCTAAAACTGAAATTATTTTATGAGCTTACTGTCTACTCTTGTGCTACCAAAACAGTGAAAGGGAAGGATGAATCACTTAGGAAAAGACCATGGAACGGATTGCCTGAATCAGCCAGGAAAACCAATGATATAGAATTTTAAGTCTCTAATAAACGAGCATTTTTAGCGGCCCCCGAAAGGGGAAAAGACGCTATTAGTTTTGTGTGGCCTGTCTGTCCGTCTGTCTGTCTGTCTGTCTGTCTGTCTGTCTGTCTGTCCGTCTGTCCGTCCGTCCGTCCCGTTTAGTGCTCAGAAAGTAGAAGAGAAAATGAAAATCTGACATCACGATAATATAGAGCATTCAAAGTTCTGATGCAACGGCTACTTTTTTTTTTTCTAAAAGCTCAAAATCTAATTTTTAAAAATATTTTATGCAAACAGTATTTAAAGAGAAAAAACCTAATTAGTATGCAATATAAATGAAACCTACTTTAAGACAATTAATAATCTAATATACTGCACATGCTTTCACATATTTTTTGTTCCAACATACGAGTAACATACCAGTATTTACTCGTAAAGTAATCAACTCATAAAACAAGTGTGGCAATTGCCTTGAACATCGGCTTTACAAGGCTAACGTTGAGAGATCAAAGCACGGAAGATGTATATTAGTTTTGTGTGGCCTGTCTGTCCGTCTGTCTGTCCGTCCGTTGAGAGATCAAAGCGGATCTGACAGGGATCCGACTCCGACGGGGGCCGCCTCTGAGTTTGTGTATCACACAAACTCTCTTTGTAATCTTGTTTTTTATTTTTTCAATTCATAAATTGTGTAGACATTGATGAGGTTGTTTTGATAATAAATATTATTTCTGAAAAAAAGAATCAATATGGCTCAACATAACAAGCACGGCAAGTAAGAAAATGTCAGCTATAGGCCTATGTGTTAACGGCCTATGTGTTCACCGCTTGTGTATGTGCACGGCTCAAGATGCTACAAATGCTACCTGTCACAACTAACTTCGTCAGATTATAATTTTGCGAATGTATGTTAAGTTGACTATACTTTTAATAATATATTTTATTAAGTATTTCAATTGCTGATTATCGTAAAATTTAATTTTATTCAAATGTTTCAGACTGTGAGATACCTTTGTTTATATTTAAACAGCTACATTGTGTGGTTTAAATTTAGTTAGGTTAGGGCCAATATACAATGCCTCGACTCTTATTGGGTGATATTATTATTTTAAAGGAAATCATCTTTATTTTTTTAGTGATTGCTTTCCAGACAAAATAATTTCACGCGTCATTCCGTCAATAGTTAAGATAGATAATCCATAAGCGTCTTTGATGTAGAATTGCTAATCGATGATCATTACTAACAGGAGGCGATATCGCGGTATCGACATCACCCACATAGAATGCGTCATCGCAAGGGAAGGAACAACAACCCTTTTTTTAAAACGCTTCATTTTTCTAGGCAGGTGACTGGAAGTTAAAGGTGCCATCTCGTTTCTTTTCTTGTGGCAGGAAGCTGATCTCCAGTCAAGTCCTAAAGGGCAATTAATCAATGTTTTTTGTGTGGTTCGTCGTTTCCAGAATGTATGTGCTCTTGTGGGCACGAGGACAATCAATCATGTTTATTGACTATGTGGTATTTAATGGAATGGTGTTATATTTTAAAGTGCTGACATTTTCTACTTGTGGTAAGAGAATTCTTTTCAAATGTAGGTTACATATTAGCTTGAGCAAACTGAATTGCGATCTTATCTTATTAATTAAAGACGCTTCTTCATAAGAGAAGATTATTAAGTTCTACGCGTGTCCGGCTACTTCAGGCAATCCATTTCATGCTTTAAGAGGGGAAAGGGTGTTCTTGTATGAATAGGTGCCAGCATTTAGAATAAGAAATATGCCTTTATCTTTGTGTCTTTCTGAATACTTTATTAGGTTGTGTTTGTATTTGTTTGTTATTGTTTAATGTTTATTAAAGATCTTTTATTGCTTCTTTTTTATAAGTTTAGTAGTTTTTTTGTTGTTTTTTTTTACTAATGGCGCTACTTTAGTCATGTTGGAGTATAGCATCACATATACGATTGGCTCTTTAGTTTAGAGTTTAGATCAACTTATCAATGTTTGATTTTTTTTTTATTTCAACAAATTTTTCTTCACTGGTCAAATATTTTTTTGTTTGTTTTTACACCACTTGACAGTTTTTAGTTGTTCCTTCAAAGAATAGACATTGTTACATTGAGCTAAAATGTCGTGCTAGTCAGCGGGGAACGGTAGGATCAAGCGCATACCTTACTGCCAGGCAGCCATCTTTAAAACACTACAATGTGCCACTCAGAGCCTGGTCACTTACTTTGTCACTGTGACATATCTTCTTAGTACAAGAACTTAATTGGCTTTCTTTTAGGCGTCTTCTCTGACATTGAGCTGCTTATAAGACGACATGGCCACAAAGCTTGATCGTCATCAAGACGCTAAGAAATTAATTTGATTTTGATTGATGGTGATGACAAAACGTCTTCAAAAAGTAAATAAGTTCAACTATTTGTAGTTATATAGTCTGATCCACCTACAGCTCGTACCTACCTTTGGTCCCGACCGGGCGATTTATCTACATCAGTGGTTCCCAAACTTTTGACCTTTGTGTACCACTTCTAGAATTTTCGTAACGCTGAGTACCCTTCGCTCCCCTTACCTCCCAAAAAGGATGAATTTTAATTACAATAAAAGTCTTTTTTATTTTTGTTTTGTAGGCCTACATACACAAAATAATAATTTCTCTATCACAATTAGTTATTTAAGTGGTAAGTCTATTTTTTGCATGCTTCAGAGGCACAGCAAATATTTTTTTTTTTAAATGTAAATATAGTTTTTACATAGAAAAAGTGGGCGTGTCGATGGAAGTTGTAACATTTCTATCGATTTCCAGATCTTTGTAGAAATTCGCCTTAAAATGTAAAAATAGCACCGTATCTGAGTGCGTAAAAAAATAATTTTTTAAAAGAATATAAAACTTATGATATTTTAATTTTTAAGGAAATGGGTATTTTCAAAAAAAAAAAAAAACAGCATGTGCAACGCGTGCCACCTTCAAACTGTTCCTGTAGCCCTGGGGGTACACGTACTCCATTTAGGGAAACTCTGATCTATATAGTTAGTGTTTGATTAGGTTATATCACTTTTTGAATTGTGTACATTATGTGTTCTTTCATTTACATGTTACGTTATAAAAAAGCATTGCTATATTTCAAAAAAAAAAAAAAAAAACAACTTAACAATCATCTTTTTAAATGTATACAAACAATTATATGTGAGAAAGAAATGCCTTTCATAGTACTGTTTCCAGCAAGTTGATGAAGCTGTTAATTGACGTAAACACTTTGATATTCCACAGAAATCTATCAATGCTGACTCGACAGACTGGAATGGTTTGACGCCGCTCATGCATGCTTCCGCTCTTGGTCATGATGAGGTTGTCAGAACTATGATGGAGTACTCAAGGACTGGCGTTGTGTCCGTTAATATAGAAGTCAAGGACAATGACGGGCACACCGCTTTGGATCACGCCATCCATAGCGGTCATTCTGGAGACAATGTTCGAGAGTTGTTACAGAACTATAGTGATGATATTGGTGCCGTCAGATGTCCTTCGCCAACTGGTCACAGTAATGAAATAGAACTTGTAGAGATGAGATCCGTCTCTAGGCACGACCACTCACATTTTAATTCAGACTCTTTGAATAATAAAGCCATTCATCCATCACACGATCGTAAAAAGAATGACTTGACATCCGAGATCCAGACCTGGGCTTCTGAAATTAAAGAGCAACACTTGGAGGCTGAAAGACTGTCCGCTCTGAGACCTCCATCAAGCCTGACAAAGTCTGCCTCGCATGTGGACAAATCAAGACACAAACTTGTAAGCGAACGATCTCCCTCATCGCTCTCTGTTCCCGATGGCCATCATATGCGGCCAAACTCTCCTTCCAGACTCAGAAACCGGAAAGACGACCACAGCGGAGACGAAGACGACGAAGACTTCAGCCTTGAAAGTCTGTCGGATCTTTTGGGAACAGTCCGTCAGTATGCCAAAGAAATTCATGAGATCTACGCCCCGATCCAAAAAGATAAGGAGGAAAGAATGCGCAAAAAGTCGGAGAGAATGGAGAGAAGAAAAAGCAAGGACGCAGTTGCTAAGAATAGTAAAGAAAATGCAGACCGTTTCTTTAAGCCAGGACAGCATGAAGTTCGCGTGGAGGTTCACAAAATCGAAGAACAATTAAAGCAACAAATTCAAGGTGGAGGTCGTGGGCGGGTCAATCATTCTAAAAGCCAAGAGCCGTCTCCGACTCACCCAGTAGCCTCTTTAATTGTTGAGAACGAGCAGTTATCAAGCACTTGGCCCAGAGGGCGCCACAGAGCCCATTCGCACGAAAGATTCTGGTCTGAAGGCAACATTGTCAAACATAACTCTTTGAAAGCGTCCACATCTGCTGCAGGGTCTTTCAGACCTCCGCTTCCAGTCGACTGGAACCAGGGTTCAAACCTTAGAAACGAGAAGGACATTCTAAGTAAAGCATTCCAACGTCTGAACATCCCCAGCAAAGACCCTATCTTTGACTACAAAAAGAATGCTTCATCCAACCAACAGCTACAGAAACAGCTCATGTCATCTCGCCAAAGCGTCATTGACGTGGCCAAGCAGCACCTGCAGACCCGCCAGGGGCCCTTACCAAGTATTAGCATCATCCCTCCACCTAGTGAGCATGGGGGCCTCTGGCGTTCGGGGGGTGGCGTTCTGCCTTCTGCTCCCCAAGCAGAAGACGACTCCCAGTCCTACGTGCTGCCATCCACGCCGACCTATGATACCAACGAGACCAGAGACTTCGTCATTCCAATGGGACCTGTCTCCACAGAAGACAAACCACTTCGACACTCCAAGAATGGAGGGATAGGGGTGAAATCAAGTAGTAAGGTTGGACTTAGGAGGAGGAAATCAGTAGAGCATGGTCTAGGTCAAGGCAACATTGTCTTAGAGAAATATTGAGTGTCGAGACATAGAACCAGTTCAAACCTGTTCTGCATTTCATGTTATATGTTTATGCTAGTAAGCATTGTGCTGAAGGCAAATTATGTTATGCAGTATTTACATTTGTGAAGCTTTAACACCCAGAAAACAACATTTTGATACATTATTTTACATAGAGTGGACTGCTTACAATCAAGATTTAGTACATGGAATAGATCGAAACAGAATCATTTCAATTCATTTGGTGGTTAACACATCAAAAAATTTCTGAATTACTTTGGTTCAACATAGGCTTAGTGGCCTCTAATTAAACATAAACTTCGTGACCTCTAATTAAACATGCTTATGTTTCTGTTGCAGAACTTATCCACACAACTTTCTCGACCATGTGCTTTGAAATAAAAGCACAGTATATTTTTAGTTTTTATTTAAAGAAATCTTAGTCTATGTACATTGAACAAATGAACACTCTTTTAGATGGGGAAACTTTGCTTTTACTATTTATATTTTACTAGTTGACCGGCGGCATAGCATACGCCGCTATTTACCAGGGCCGGCGACCGCAGTGGGGCCCGCATTTCATAGGACACGCAATTTTATAGGACCCGCTCTAATTTAAAGTGTAAAAATTATTAAATTAAGCCATTTTATTACTTACAACAGATTCCCCGCGCCATCCTGTCGATTTAACATCCCTATAATTATTTGTCTGTTAAGCTATTGCTTTAAAAGAAATCAAACACAAATATAGTCATTTATAACGCTGTTAACCATCAAGCTGTAAGGGAAATAAGTCTTTGGCATATGGTTGAACACAATCTGCAATTACAAACACAATAGCATATTGGTATCGCACTTTCTTTGGACCCGTGCTAATTTTTAGGTGTATAAATTATTAAATTGAACCATTTTATAAAACAACAGATTTCCCGCGGCCTCTTGATTGACCAGGAGCCCCCTGGAAATCTCCTGAAATGTTATTAAATGCTATGCCGCCGGTCGAAAAAGTCCTGGAAATTTCCGGACATTATTAAAATCTTTTTAAAGTAAAAAAAAAAATACTATGCTATTTTGTGAATGAAAATCGTGCGGATTTGGATAGACTATTTATTTCCCATTCGATTCACACCATGTTGCGCCATGGGATCTTCCCATTTGCTTGTTATAAGTAAAAATGCGTGAATTCATGAATGAAAAATACTATGAATGTAGATTTTAAAAATGGCTAATTGACCTTAATTTACGCGATATTAAGAATATAGCTGCACTCATGCAACAATGCTTAAGAAAAACAAATTTGAATGTTAATTTGATTAAATGGACTATAATTAGTATGTTCATGTGCTAAAGCATAAAACTATACTTGCGAAGAGAAGTTCTATAATCTTCTTAGAGTTGAACTCGAGTTTTAGATCTAGATCTAGATCTAGGAACAGATTTTAGATGTATAAATTATTAAATTAAACCATTTTATAACATATAACAGATTTCCCGCTGCCTCTTGATTTACCAGGAGCCCCTGCGATATCTCCTGAAATGTTATTAAATATAGACCTACGAAAAAGTCCTGGAAATCTCCAGAAATTATTGAAATCTTTTGTAATTTAGTAGTAGATATATATATACATGTGTTTTCACGAAGTTACTTCCTTTTCCCGGTCTATTGATGTCTTTGCTATTTTGTGAATGAAATAGTGCGGTGCGGATTGGGTCCATGCACACCGTGGTGCGTGCGCCATGGGATCTTGCCTATTTACTTGTTGTTGTTGTTGTTGCATTGTGTTTTTGTTGCCGGTCTGACCTAATTCTTTTGAGAAATATAATATAGATTGTCGACATTTATATTTCAATTTTTAGTTTGAATTTATTTTTTAAACATTCGAAAGTATATCTACATCTCGATTTTAGCAATTATAGCAATAGTTCCTAGCTAACCTTCATTATCGTTTGATTTACTTTGTAATTTGTACTAGTACACAGATTCAAAAGAATTTTTGTTGTTAGTTTTCCATTGTTTTTTTTTCCGTTCAAAACATTAACAGCTTTTTATTTGGACGCAGACCTAGCTGTGATCTACATATTTTGCGACATCAAGCACAGACTGAACCGTTGTCTGCTGGTTGTCGGCTTAAGTTGTTTTCGTCTACGTCTGTCTTTGACAGTAAATTTCCTTTTGGTCTCAAATGTGTAGCCCATGGCTTTTATAAGAAATGTCCAGCTGTCTCGTTTGGAAGCCGCCTGCTTCTAGGCAGTTAAAGCAAGCTGGTAACCAAGCTGGTCTTGAAAGCGTTTTCGGAAGTTTTAGATGCTCTGTAGTGTACCAAACAAGATTGTGGCGGAATAAATCGCTCCGCCTAAAATAAATCAACCAAACAGTCTCAACCCGCAAGTGAAATGTGTGGCTGAGGGGCTTGAACCGCTTGGCTTACTATCTAGAGGACTTGAGTTCGGCACACAATTCCAGTAGAGTTGCTGCCTAAAGGCAGCACTAGAATCTTTTGCAAATACCCCCTCCCTTCTATTATAGTGCACTGGGCATGCCATAAGTATAAGCAATGTTAAGGCTATTAAAAAAAAAACACTTTATAAATACAAAACAAAACAAAAAAAGAATGATGGTAGTCCAAACGTATATTTGACTTTTACATTTTTTTAATCTCAATTTCTTTTTCTCTTAGTTAATTTAGATTATTTTATTTTAAAAATGTAACGTATGAATACATAAAAAAATAGCTTGTGCTAAATTTCAAGTCCAGATATTTGGCCAGAAGATAGACAAGTGAGACATTTTATTTAAAGATATATTAATTGCGACACTTTATCTGAAGGCTATGTGGGACACTAAATTTGGGTAAAAAGGTCTAAAATTTGGATTTTCAGTTTTTACCTAATTTAAATAGCCCAACCATTTCTGGACATGAAAATATAATTTTTACGATTGGCAAATAATTACTTATTTTTTTATAATTTTTTTTTGTAAGGTATTTACATTAGTTTTATATAAAATTGTCTTCTTTTCTTTCGATTTTCTCAAAATACTATTTTTATTCACTTTTTTTACTACTCCTTCACTAATTCTGCATAGAATTCAATCAAACTTGTCCAGCTTATTGTTTATACCATGTACAACAACTTCTATAGAACATTTTTTTAAGTTTGAATTAATAATTTGTCTTAATTGCAAGAAAATATTTGAAAAAATTGAAAAAAAAAATTAGCAAGGTTAGAAAAAAAATTATAAAAAAGTTTTTTACTATATTCAGAAACTATTCTATAGAAAATGTTCTGGAATCATTGTTCTACACATTGTATATTTTTGTTTAGCAATAGCTTAAATAGTTTTAAAGCCTTAGCGATTTAAAAACAATATACAAAAATCCAATATGGCGGCCGTTGCCATGACAACCATTAATAAGAAAACATTTTTAACCACATTTTTTAAAATGGTTATTCATAGGGAGTATACATATAAAGTTTGGAGTAATTTGATTGATAAATAAAAAAAAAAGGTGTTTAGTGTCGCACATAGCCTGAAGTTAGACCAATCGAAATAGACCCATTGCGACACCTTATCTCAACTGAATAGAATGCGTGTATTGTTCATGCTGTTCTCTGTCTCATACTCAGCATCCATTCATTCATTCATAATTCATGTCATTCATTAATACATCTCAATGAATCAGGTCTGTTCACTCATTAAGGATTCGCAATGCACTAGGTCAGTGAGAGGAATATCTCCCTAACTGATCGATTCTTCATGTCTGTCAGCGAGGCCAACGTCAGCTAAGTGTTTGGTTATTTAAAACTTACAAAAAAACAACTGACATTTTTAAACCGCCATTTAAATCTCAGGCACTTCAAGATCTTGTCTTACTTGGGACACAAGGCGCCGTCAGGAACTAGAGCTAAAAAAAAGAACAAAGAAATTTGTGTACTTGAATTTCCTCCCATTTTAGAAAATTGTTCATTCTTTTATTTGTTTTTTTTAGGTCTGAGATTATATAACAATGCGATTAAACAACCATTTTTTTTTTATTTCTGCAGTACTAGTAAGCATACGTATACATAGTAGCAGGCTGTTTGTTTTTCTAACTGATCTTCAGAACAAATAGGCCTATAATATATGTATGTATGTGTGTTTCTAGATGGCGATTTTACGATTCTGTAACTAATTATCCAAAAAGATAATTTCTATATAAATTATAGTGTTATGGTGTGTGCATTAGGCCTACAACAGTAAAACAATGATCCAGAGCTAATGTCTTTAATTTTTGCTTACTAGAAATCTAAGCGCTGTACCGACTGGAATATAGACGTAAAAAATACTTCCAACTCTAATTCTCACACTTCAAAATCTACTCTATATAAACAATACATTTCAGCACAGACCTTGCTAATGAATGGCATGATTAGACTTACTTTCCTACTTTTCTTATTTTATTAAGTTTCTTATTTCTGTTTTCATTCACTTTAATCTATTTAGACTTTATACTTTCTTTTTTTTTCCACAATGATTTGTGAATGAAGGTTTAAAGTGTGTTACAGTCACCTCATTTATTAAGAGCACATTTTAAAGCTGAATTCTTATTAGTTTATCTAGAGACGAAGGCAAGACAACTGCTGACAGTAGTACTACTTCTACAAGATTATGTTTCTTTCTGCATTGATTTTAAACACCATGTAGCTGTCCCTTTCCACTGACCACAGGGCTGCTTGTATTGCACAACTTTAAATTATTTAGCGTTTACACCATAGAATCTATTGATCTGTGCTCAAACGCTCTGTCAGTGCTAGAGTTTACATTTCAATCAATTGGCTTTCACATAAGTTTTTTAATAAAATACCAATGAATTATTCCCCCCCCCTTTTTTTTTCTCTTCCTTTCTCACTCTCTTTCTGAATTTTTCCCTATCATCACTCGTTCGTACTCACCTCCATTCCAGTAAGAATAAACCAAAATGGAGGCATACTTTGTCAAACTTGTTTAGCCTTACAGACAGACAAGCACGTACCCGCTTAGAGCCTGGAATTTAGGCTATATGACTGCTCTTAACATTTCTTACTTCTATATGCCAATAGACTACACATTTACTGTATAACGTTGGCTTACTGCTTAGACCTAAATGCCAATAGACTACACATTTACTGTATAACGTTATTTTACTGCTGGACCTGTATGCCAATAGACTAC
>JADKLZ010000130.1:31175309-31199966 GCA_021533235.1 Biomphalaria straminea | reverse complement strand
TTGCACAGCCTAAAGTATAGGCATACTAGGCAGGCCTTGCACAGCCTTAAAGTATAGGCATACTAGGCAGGCCTTGCACAGGACTCAAAACATTTTTTTTAGAAAAAGAAAAAGCGAAACTTGTGCCCAGTAGTTCGCTGTTTCTTTTTTTATGTTTCTATTTCATTTGGGGCCAACAAATTTAGGTACTAGAGCCTATCGTGATCATGTGCTCCTAAAGACTTTAATAAGGATGATAGATGATAGAATGGATCATTTTTTACTAATTCTATAATGTTTGTCGACAAATAAAGTACAATTTGCTTTGTAGAATTAGTATGACATAGAATTATAAAATATTTATGCCACTTTTATTACCCATTAAAAAAAATCGTTTAGACAAAAAAGAGGAAACTTTTGTTAATAAAAGCACCTAGAATTTTTTATGTCATTGTACTATGTAAATAATATACGGAAAGTCATTCGAAATACTTAGATAAAATGTTAGAAAAAAAATTAAATTGCAAGTGTTTTATAATACCTTGTTTGACAGATATATATATATCTAGAGAGAGAGAGAGAGAGAGAGAGAGAGAGAGAGAGAGAGCCTCTGTTACGTCGACCACCTTTTAGCTCACCAAAAAAGACTGCCTTTGGCATACGTTCGTCTCCCATACGGGATATGTGCCCTGCCCAGCGTAGCTGTCGGATCATAAGAAGTCCCTCTATACTGTCTATACCGGCATTCGCAAGGACATCGCTGTTTGTAGTGCGGTCTTACCATCGTGTGTCCATGATTGAGCGCAAGCACCTTTGGTGAAAGCGCTCAAGGAGTCTTAGCTGTTTTCTAAATAGTGTCCATGTCTCAGAGCCATATAGAAGGGTTGAGAGAACCACCGCCTGGTAGACATTTATTTTGGTAGGTAGGCGAAGCGATTTGTTCTTCCAAACTCTCGCCTGTAGGCGTCCAAAAGCGTTACTGGCCCTGGCCAGACGGTTATCAACTTCCCTTGAAAGTGAGGCGTCATTTAACACTATGCTACCAAGATATGTGAAGTGGTCTACCACGTTAAGGGGCTGTCCGTTTACTGTGATCCTTGGTGCTGAGTATGTTTCATTTGGTGACTTCTGGAACATGACTTCTGTTTTCCCGAGGCCACGGGAAACACTGTATTCCTCACTAATCTTCGGACTCGAAGACAAGCCTATTATTATTAGAGAGAGAGAGAGAGAGAGAGATATCTATAGATATATATCGGCTGTGTGGCATTACCGTTGAATGTTTTTTGTATTAGAGCCAAAGTTTCGCTTTCTTAGTCTGAACTTACTTTTTAAAATTATTTTATAAAGAAATAATAATCGGCACTACTATGAAATAAAAATGATAATTTTGTCTGAATTTATATATATATTTTTAGCATGAAATCAAGAGATGAACCCAGTCGTCAATTTACTATGTTCACCTAGCTTTCTTGTAACTTCATTACTTATGTATCTTGATATGATGATTTTGTCACTAATTCGTGTCTAACAATATGAATTAACCATCTCAGCTTTTGTCTCTTCACAGTAGTCCTACTGAGGAGTTCCTCCATTATGACAAACAGTATGATTCTCCACCACCAATTTTATTATTTTTTGTTTATCAATTTGTCTTTTCAACTGTAGTGTCCTTGAACCTACGTTATAGTTGTTATTAGCGCTTTGTAAGTAATAATATTATTATTTTACCTTCATTGATGTCAATTGATGAGGTATACTATTCAAATTTATTAGCGCTTTGTAAATTAAAGTAATAATATTATTATTTTACCTTCATTGATGTCAATTGATGAGGTATACTATTCAAATTTATTTCTAGCGCTTCTTATCTAAGAGTTCAAGATGCCTGCATATTTTGTTAAACAAAATACATTTAACTAAACTGCAAATCATTAGTTGTAATGGTGCCTTCATAATAACTGGAAGGCAAAACGGCATTCAGGCACTACTTTAATCAAAGCAGTCGCTTGTGCAGTGGCGGCGCAACATCTAAATTTAGTGTGGGCGGGTTGTATTTCGCGACACCCTTTGTGAAACAAACAAAGGTATATTTTAGATGATAAACTTTCAACTGTCTTGGTCTATATATATGGAAACGTCCTTAAAGAGAAAATAAAATTTAATAAAAGAAGCATACATTTTGCGTTTTTAGATGTACTGAGCTCCAATGTCAAAATGTCATCTGTTTCTGTGTCCCACAGTTAACTAGGGTGTCATGTGGCCAGCACAATGACCAACCTCCTTAACTTTCCCCAACTAATGTCATTAGAGATGGGTGGACTCAGGCCGGCCCTGCACACGGTCCATCAACACTGCAGTATAACAAAAGTAAGGGAACTAAGTATTCTGTTTCAGTTGGAGTTAATATATGCATAATTCGAAAACTATAACCACATTTTCAATGTAGTGTGAGTTCCCCCCTTTGAAGGTCACCCACCTGAGGAGCCGGATAGATGGCGAATTCCAACTTAGACTTCTTGCCATAATCGAGAGACAACCTCTCCAGCAACAAGGAAGTGAACCCCGACCCGGTGCCGCCTCCAAAGGAGTGGAAGATGAGGAAACCCTGGAGTCCAGTACACTGGTCAGCTAGCTTCCTGATGCGGTCAAGAACGAGGTCAACGATCTCTTTACCGATGGTGTAGTGACCTCTAGCGTAGTTGTTGGCGGCGTCCTCTTTGCCTGTGATCAGCTGCTCGGGGTGGAAGAGCTGGCGATAGGTGCCAGTTCGAACCTCATCTGTCACATGTTAATGAAACCATATTAACTTTATCTCTAAATACAAATAAATGTTAATATATTGTGCATTCAAAATAGATTGCAATGTTGCGCAGGGGTTGAGAGTTATGTAGAAATTAGATCAGTTCAAATTGGTTTTTCCCTAATACTCTGTTCCCAATCTTAAGTTTGACTCCGAGTTACATGCCTCGTGTTTTTAACTTATAAGTGGATGTTAGCTTATGGCGTCTTATCATATCAGAAATAATGAGTTAATATTAAATATGACTGTTGTTGATCTCTTTAAGTGCTATAGATTTTTAACTTTTTCCGAAAATTTACGAAAATTAATTTCGATTCTTTAATATTTTCAAAATTCTTTAAATTCGTCAATCAGAATATTCAGATTCCTCTCTTTTTAAGTATTATATATATCTAATTCTCATCGAGAAAAAAGATATAGAAAAATTACAAAAGTTTACATAAATGAGACTGCCCTTAAAAGAGATTTCGTCCAAGACAAAAAAAAAACAAAAAAAAACAGAGGAATGGATAAAGACAGTCAACAAGTTTTAGTGTGGTGCCCCAAAGGTCAAATAAAGTTCAATAGATTAAAGATTAGAAAAGGAAAGGAATACAAGACATTTAGAAATGAAAGCGACACCTACCGATGACTGTTGGCTCGAGGTCCACAAAGACGGCGCGGGGAACGTGTTTTCCGGCCCCTGTCTCGCTAAAGAAGGTGTTGAAGGAGTCGTCTCCGCCTCCGATGGTTTTGTCTGACGGCATCTGACCATCCGGCTGAATGCCATGCTCAAGACAGTAGAGCTCCCAGCATGCATTGCCTATCTGGACTCCAGCTTGACCAACGTGGATAGAGATGCACTCACGCTGAAATAAATAAATCGTCCCAAGGGAAGTTTCAAACACAACATTGTCTACGTTGTATGAAACTGAACACAGAGTATTTTCATTGTAACAGGAAGAAAGATCACGGATATACGGAATCATAATTTTTCTATACAGAAAGTGTCTGTGTAAAAAGGTGTCTCTAGTTCTGAAGAATTCGATGGGGACCCTGGTGTGTGTATGTGTGTGTGTGTGTGCCCTGTCCTTGTAGTGCCCGTGTTACTAGTGTCATTCACCCGTCAATAGACCTTTTTAATATCATTGTAACACCAAATGATTTTTTAAATTGTATTACTTTAAACGATCAAAATATGACTATGACATCAATATTTTGTTTGTGTTATCCAATAAATTAGAGGCTAGAATTCACCAATGGACCAGGAATATTGATGTCATAGTCATATTTTGATCGTTTAAAGTAATACAATTTAAAAAATTGTGTGTAATCTTGCTTTTAGCAATGTTTGTAAGATAATCGTTTCTTATTTTATATTGTATTATTCTTTAAGTCCTCATTCATTAGTGGGTAAGAGCTGATCTCGGAATGGTGTGGGGTGGCACCTTGAATGTGTTACAAGTACTTGCTCTGAGTGGGAGCTTTTTTTTCAATGGACCCAAATCTGACAGGTGTGATTCGTGTGAGTGTAGCTGTAGACAAAATGTTTCCTATTACAAAATTAATTCAAACACAGTAATGTGAACCACATTATGTGCTGTAGTAAAATATGAATTATCTTTTAAGGTTAACAACAACAAAAAATGGTCCAAGACACTTACCATGATTGTTTGTGAAGATTAAAAAAAATGTTCTAACTCACTGAGACTCTTAAGGTTTCGACGTGAGATTTGGTGTGAAACGGCCAACTGGCTCATCAGCCTTGTTATAGCACGCCGTCACACTCAGCTGCCATGACAACGGTAAACACACAATTTTGGCAAAGATAGAGTTTTGATATAGACTTTCATTGTTTCTTCCTCTTTTGTCTTCCCCCCTCCTCTTTTTTATCATTTCATGTGTTGATTATCAACCTGTTGTACCATTAACTGTTCAATAAACTATGTGATCCACTTCAAGACTTTGACTACAGAAACAATAACAAAAGGTTATGGTTGGCAGCAAACTTTGTATATAAGGATATAAATATAAAGCAATAAATTACATGCTGTAAAAAAAAATACGCTTTTTTATCTAGTTTACAATGATGCATGTAAAAATAAACATTTTCCTTGTTCTGTTTGCTAGAAGTTTTGTGTAGGCCCCGCGCTTTCATAGGCCCCGTGCTAACTCTGGTTGTAAATTATTAAATTAAACCATTTTAACTTAAAAGGGTTTCCGTGGCCTCATGATTTTCCGGAAGCTTCTGGAAATCTCCTGAAGTTGCAAAATATACCAAAAATGGTCATGAAAATCTCCTGAAATTATTAAAATATCCTGGAAAAGTCATAAAAACGTCCTTGGAAAAAAATTCATTTTGGGGTGTTATTCAATTTGGAAACCCCAATCCTACTCGCGATAAAAAAAAAAACACACGGCATTTTCAGGTTTCATTTAATAAGAATAATAAGGCGAATTTTAACCAAAACAGGATGTTCCATTACTTCATTTACTTTAATAGTCACTGGCATATAAATATAGATTTAAATCTATCTCGATTCCTTAAAAAATCAAAAGCGATATTTTGCTAGTCGATAGTAAATCTAAAAGGCAGAGCTGAATGTTTATCGGCTTTTTATTGAAAAACTAACCTTGTATTGTAGATGGCTCGAAAAGTTAACAAAAAATAATTAAATTTTCACTTAACTTGTATAATACACTATTTATCCTTATCCGCACCCAGACTAGGTCCCGCGCAATCCGTTTCGCATAGGGCCCCGCAATCTGTAGGACGGCCCTGACGTTACGTAAACAGGAAGTGATCAGAAAGGGACAATCGTCCAAGCTATTTTCTAGTAATTTAAACTGCATTTGTGTATTTATTGTTTATGCTGTAAAAGATGTATTCAGAAAAGAATTGTCCGTTTCTTTAGCTTTTGCATAATGGAGGTACAAAAAAATATGTTAAATAGAAACTCAGACTTATGCGGTCATTAGCCAAATCATTTTTCTTTCATTAACGCAAATTAGTGAAAACTATACCACCAATTTCCAGTGACAGATCTGTAGCGTTAAATGTTTACGTTTCCGTAAAGGTCAATCAAACGGAAATGTTGTCCATGTACGAAAAGTTATTTGTAACTATCAGTCAGTCAGTAGTAGTGTCCCATTGACAGAATAATAAAAGATATGCTCTGCAACAGGAGAACAAGTTTATTTTTCTATGAAATGTGGAAAAGCTTCCTGTTAGTAGTCTATAAACTCTTTATCAATAGCTGCAACAAGTGAGCTATAAATAGCTGACAAGGTCAGAGTTGATGTCCTAGTTTTCATTAAAACATTAAATCTTAAGACTAGGACACATATCTTCTACTCCAAGTTATTGAGTGATACAAACGCTATCAGCCAGTTGACACGCTACGTTATGACACGCAATATGTACGCGGCTAATACTGGTTAGCTACAGTTACAGAATGCGATATTTATATATATCAAACACCATAATAACTCATTAAACCTTAAATATGTATGGCTCCATCTGTCTCAGAGGACAATATAGAAGTGACATGTCTTTGAGTCCGAAGATTAATAAGGAATGCGATGTCACTCGTGACTACGCACTCCCAGCTTTGACCTACATACTTTGCCACAGCCAGGGCAAGTATAAACATTGTCAGGCTGTGGTTGGTTGAGATTTTCTTTTCGACGTCTGTGTCTGACCTCATCAGCAGATTTTCTTTTGGTCTCAAATGTGTATCCCGCGGCCTTTGTGCGTGACCTCCAGCTGTCTCGTTCTGAGGCCGCATGTCACCAGGTGCTATTTTCTATGTCAGCTAATACAACTTTGCGCCTAAGCTGGTCTTTGAAGCCATTTCCGTGGAGCACCTCTGTTACGTCGACCACCTTTTAGCTCACCAAAAAAGGCTGCCTTTGGCAAACGTTCATCCCATTTACAGGATACGTGCCCTGCCCAATGTAACTGTCGGTTACTCTCTATGTTCTGTAGTCCTAACCCTGACATACAAAAAATATAGCAACTTAGCAAACAACTTGCAATTGGCATTGAATTCAGTGAACACATAAATCAGAAGTTTTAAGCGTACAAGGAAGAGAGACAACCTGTCTACTCAGTCAATACTGCAATGTTTATGACATCTGCCTGGATATCCCATTCACCCATGCCACATTATCTACATTACTAATTTTTAGCGGCCCCCGTAAGGGGAAAAGCCGCTATTAGGTTTGTGCAAAATGTCCGTCTGTCCGTCTGTCCATCTGTCCGTCTGTCACACTCAGGGCGCCTAAACTAGAAGAGATACGAAAAATATTATTTCACCATTAAATGCGGCTTGAAAAGTTTAGGTGCTTCGGCTACTTTTAGTTTTCTAAAAGCAAACCGTTTAATTTATAAAATTAATTATGCAAGCGATTTTTTAATAACAAAACACCAATTCTAAAACAATTACGTAAAGTAAGGGAAAAAATGTTACTATAAGAAATGCTCCATACATGCACCCATCACGCACATTTTTTAAAATGAACTTTTAGCAGCGACTTTCGTGTACTAGCGTAAAGCCCGGCCATGACATGATTCTAAACTAATTTTCTTTAACTTTTTTAAAAATCAGATTTTAAAAAAAAAATTGTTTAGTGCCCCCATTAGAATGAAAGAAACATATTTTTTGTGATAGTTTAAGTATCTATATAGATTGTTCCGGATGTTTATGTCTAGATCTACACTGAAATGTTATAATAAACTAAAACTAATCTTCTATTTTTAAATTTAATATTGCATTCATTCTATTTATTATCTGGGCTTTATTTATTTTACGTAAATTTTATCTAAATTACATCCAAATTATTAATAATAATAATTAATAAGATATATATTAAGAGTGCTAAATCAGAAGTTTAGTTTATGTATATCTACATCTCTACAGATCAATGTTGAAAGATTATTTAAAATCGCTCGTGTGACATATTGTATATATCAGGCTATTAGTTTGTAACCAGTTTGTTATTAAGTTAAGAGCAATGCCTTGTCGTACGGTTAGCGTGCTGAACTGATTATCTCGACGCTCCCGGGTTATGTGTGTTTGTTTTACATGTTTCGAATGCTTCTTCAGAGTTAGAGATAGTTTACTTCATAGTTCAAACCTTCCTCGGGAGGGGATGGGAGCATGCAGGAATTGAGCCAGTGACCAACGATAAATCCGAACTACAGTCTAGTGCGCAAACATCAAGATAAGGCAGGTTTATACCCTGCTCGCCATCCTCCGTCGTCCAGCGAGAAGTTAATTTTTTTTCAATTTAGAAGGAACATCCGAAACATCTTGCGAATCTGACAGGGATCCGACTGCGACGGGGGCCGCCTCTGAGTTTGTGTATCACACAAACTCTCTTTGAAATCTTGTTTTTTTGTGAGACGGAGTGCGAAAAGGGGGAAAAAAGTGAAGAGATAAAATAATTCATATAAAACTTAAAGTAGACTCCAGTTGCGATTGTTTTATGTCACACAGTAAGACACGCAAAGAAGTTCCTGCAGTTTTTATAGTAACTGGACAGTGTATGACTATTAAATAGAAATACTAGTCACTGCTGACACCAGTGAAAGCCTTTGGTGGCTCTATTTCTTGATATTGATTATTTAATTCAAAATAAATTGATTGTCAAGAGTGGACCTAAGCCCGATGAAATGACAATAAACAAAGTATCACACACCCAATGGACCTCATTCACCAAACGTAAACAAACAACATTTTCTCTATATGTTCTATACAAATTACGAAATATGTAGGGTTGTCAAATTAAACGTAATTTTCATTATTTTATCAATCTTATGACGTTGCTAAATTTGTTTATTTACAATTGGTGAATGAGGTCCATTGAATGAAGGAACAAAAAAAAGAGAGATAACTCAAGTGTAACGAGAACGAAATCTAAAAACAAGAACAAAACACTCCTTTCAGAATTCGCCAACAAACAAAAAAATATTGCATCAAGAGAGAATTTTTTTTTTGCAGACAGGAACTCGCCGAAAAATTGATTTATTGAAAGTTGAAGCAAAATGTTGACGTAAACTCTGGGAACGAATTCTTTTAAATAATTGACAAGAAAATGTTGATATCATATTAAATTAACAATTTTTATTTGTTGCTATGCCTACGTAATTTAATGTCGACTAGTTGCATACATTTTTTTAATTCGTTACATGATTATACTAAGCAATATTTCCTTGGCAATAGTTCCTTGGCAATAGTTCCTTGGCAATTAGCAGCCATAGATCCATACATTTATATTGCCTACCAAAACCATTCAACTGGGTAACAGAACCCAATGCAAGTTAACTTGATCAGAATAATTCTTACGATCCTGGACTAACAATAAAGCTATCTACAGTTCACTTGCATTCAATTCTCCCCTGTATTGACATCATAAGAGTGGAATCAATTTTTTCACGCTTCATCCTCTTGTTGTGAATTCTCTCTCCTAATAATTTACAATCCGAAACATGGATCTAATGACAGTACAGAGATAACTTCCGCCTGGTGTAGAGTCAGGCCAGTTCCAACACGCTATAAGAACAACTTTCTTTTGTTCACTCTGACCCCCCGCCCCGACATCCCAATAGTTTATCACTCCCCGCCACCAGACGCCCCTAGTTCTTGCTTGTCTTGCTTTTGGTGTGATATATTTATGGTGGCTGCCTTGTCGAGCGGTTTGCACGCTGGACTGTCGTATCGATTTACCGATGGTCCCGGGTTCAAACCCTGCCTGCTCCCATCCCCCGCCGTCCTGCGGGAGGTTTGGACTAGGAAATAACTATCTTCAACTCTGAAGGAATTTCCGAAACATAAAACATTTTACAAACATTTTTACAAAGCTTATCTAAGGGGCAGAACTTCTGCCTTACAACTAAATAAATCAATAATGTATAAGTTAATTCCCTTATTCAGTATTAACCATAATAACTAATGACCAATAATTAATTGAATAACGTCATTTTTAGCGACCCCGCGTAAGGGGGAAAAGCCGTTATAGGTTTGTGCAATATGTCCGTGTGTCTGTCTGTTCCACTCAGTTCTCGAAAACTAGAAGAGAAATAAAAACTTTTATTTCACCATACTTTGTGGCTAGCAAAGTTTAGGTGCAACGGCTACTTTTTAATTTCTAAAAGCAAACCGTTTAGTTTATAAAATTAATTATGCAAGCGATTTTCCTCGTTGTTATTGATACCCACTTGTATGTGGCTTTAATTTATCCCGATCAGACGTCAAATTGTTTCTTCTAAATCTGAATCTCAATAATCTTGATTTTCAATTTTTTTAGAGCAGTGATGGGCAAACTACGGCCCGCGAGCAACGTCGGCCGTAGAGAAGATTCATCCGGCCTGCCACGTGTTTTGCAATTATTATTTAAAATAAATTTCAATGCAGTAAAAAAAAGTTTTTAATATGAATTGAAACATTGTAAAGTAATATTGCGATAGTCGAATTTTTCTAATTTGCAATGAAACCCTGTCTTTCAAAAGCATTATATCCCGATCATAGACATAAATAAATATAGACTGGAAAAAGGAAATAACTTCATGTAACTAACATCTAACAAATTTTTGTTTCATAAAACTCTCTTATTGGCCAGTCTATATTTATTTATGTCTATGATCCCGATACTTCACTTCTAACGAAACAATACTATTTATGTATCTATGACCGATTACGAAAGAAAACAAAGAATCCGAATATTTCCGAAAACAATTAATCATGAAAAAAAAATCCTTTATACAAAGAGCTGATACACATGCCATTTTGTTTTGCATTGCTAAATGTAATAAAATACTTTCCTTGGGAACCTTTCAGTATTTTTTATTTATTTATTTATTTTATAACTTGCCAAATTTTTCATATCTAAGTTTTTGTCATTTGTCCCATCACTGATTTGGAGTAAAAAGCAATCGAAGTTGGCAATATCTATTTAATAAGGTTTTGTTGTAGTTTTTTCTTGATAAAGATAAAGAGCCAAAATAAGACAACTTGTTGTTTGGAATCTATTTTGTAAAATGAAAAAAACAACATAAAATATAATGTCCTCTTCATAAAGATGAAGTGAAAAACCTCGATTTCAAGCTAAAATGTCGCAAATAGTAGGCCTAGTAGTGTGGTTGGGTAGCACAGCTGATAGAGCGTTGCTCTATAAATGCAAATGTCTTGGGTTCAATCAGCTTACGGGTTATTTTTTATATGTATTTTCTTGTTTCAATGACCACTAAAATAGAAAGTCTAGTGCTCGTAGGAGCTTAAAAATAAAGTAGGCACTGGATTTATTTTTTTTTTGTTAATGTAAAGTTTTATAGGTGAGAAAGTCAGAAATGTAATTGGGTGACTGATTCCAATTTGATCCTATTTTTTT
The DNA here is from genome assembly GCA_021533235.1 of Biomphalaria straminea. NCBI lineage: Eukaryota > Metazoa > Mollusca > Gastropoda > Planorbidae > Biomphalaria > Biomphalaria straminea. The sequence continues at coordinate 31,188,814 of JADKLZ010000130.1, read as the reverse complement.
CTCTGTCTGGTACAAATCTTGTACACGTCATCGAACGGTTATCTCTCCCACTTCCATTCTAGGATCGATCGAGTTGAAACTTGGCACAAGTATTACTTGTCCGTGACAATACATGACCAATTGTTGGATAAATTAGTCTTAATTAATTACATTTTATATAAAGACAGTATTTGCTAAGACTTTCAATTATGGAGGCTTGAGGCCAAGAGTTCAAATTCAAACTCAGACCTTTTTTTTTGTTTTGTTTTTAATTGATTTTCAAAAGGCAGCATAAGAAGCCTCTTTCAATTAATAATAATAATAATAATAATAATCTTTATTGTCCATAAGGAAATTTGTCTTACAATTTGTGCATTATACCAAACAAAACATTTATAACTATAAAGAGAGACAAAATGTTCATTCACACCAGACTCACTCACAATGTACATGTCAAAAGTTTACATCAGATTGTTTTTGTTTAATGATTTGATTGCCAGGGGAACAAAAGAGTTTTTGTGTCTGTTTGTCTTTGCTATCGGTGTCTTGTATCTCTTTTGTGATGGTAAAATCACAAAATCCTGACCCAAAGGGTGATTTCTTATTTCTAGAATCTTTTTAGATTTTGTAAGGATATTTGTCTCAAACAGCTGCCCAAGCGGGGTTTGTTTTTTGCCAATGACTTTACCAGCAGCATTTAGGATTCTCTGGAGTTTATTTTTATTCTTATTGCTTAGATTGCCATACCAGGCAGTGATATTAAAATGTAAAATATTGCCGATGTGAGCGTGATAAAACATAGCCAAAACCTTTTCGCTAACATTAAAAGATGACAGTTTTCTTAGTAATCGTAATCTTTGCTGCTCTTTTTTGCTGATATAATCACCTCCCAAAACACACATACACCTAAACCATAAAAGTAATTGGACCTTAGTTCACTGAGCATGCTATGATTATGAAGGTTGCAGTAAACAAAACATTTAGACTAATTTTTCCAATTGCACAAATTTATTATTGTTAATCTAGAATAGTCTACATCTAGTAGATCTATTAAAAATTAATTCCATGACTGATTGAAAATAATTGATGCAATTTCACTCATGATATTTGCTTTTTTTTTTCTAATACGTTTTATATTTTACTTGTGTTTAGTTTCATTATATAATGAAACTTAATGTGCATAGACACTATGTTTAATTTCTAGCTTCAATTTTCGGACAACTTTTGACCTGACGTTGGTTCTTTTCGTGTGTAATTGTCTTGAGGTTAGTCCATAAATATCAGTTGGAATACTGTTGGAATGATTCCTTTACAATTAATTCTTATGACAATGTATTCCTAATTATTTTGTAATCATATTGTATGGTTTAACTATGTGGTCGTGAAGCTAGAACAATGATCTGTCTAACATTAGGACTACACTTAATTTCCTGGTAAAGCACGAGAGGGGAAAATTACTTCCCTTAGAACAATAACAAAATATGCACAGTAGCCTCCCTTGTAATTGAGTCTGCTGGACAATGTATTTATAGACATAACAAGTACATAGTAATTAAAAACAAACAATGTCGTCAGTATTGATTCTTTTTTATTTTTTCTCACATTTAATTACACGTTTTCGTTGCTGTTTTTTTTTTTAAATATACAGAAATCTGGCAATATTTTTAACCTCCTTTTTTATTTTGTTAATCACTGAGCATTAATTACACAGTTGAATGAATGTTTAGGCCTACAGATGTTTGGTGATCAGGTATTCAATAATCAAATGTTGGATGTTTAGATGTTGGGTGATCAGATGTAGAATGTTCTTATGTAAAGTGTTCAATTTAGTGCTTAATACTCTTCTCCTTCCTCCTCCCCTTCACCCTGCACAGAGTCCACTCCAACCTCCTCGTAGTCTTTCTCCAGGGCAGCCAAGTCCTCACGAGCCTCCGAGAACTCACCTTCCTCCATACCTTCACCCACATACCTACAGAGAGAAACACACACACAGTCATTTTTTAGCATATACACTGTCATACAGTCTGATGCACATAATTTTTATTTTATTTTTCTCTCGTACACAGTTAACAAAAATGCATCCGCTGGCCAGACAAAATGTAGTACGTGATGTAATATCTATAATCTAAAACGAAATGTGGGAAGTAGTTAATGTTATAAGAACATAACACTGACGCATTAATAAATGGAATCGTATTCAAAGATTTAATACCACTTTTATATCACATTCGTGTTATGAGATTTGGAATATGCAGAAGGCCTACTAAGATCCGGTACAATATACATAGATATATAAACCATACAATAACAATAACGATTATATACTCTCTAATGTCAATATTGCTATAGGTAGGTACTTCAAAATTGATATCAATGACATGTTCTTACATAAATGGTCAGGTCAAATGATTCACACGTTTAGCTTCTTAAAGAGCAACATGAAAAATTTACTTGGCCGAGATAATGAGACTAAATTAAAGAACTTACCAGTGGACGAAAGCACGTTTTGCATACATCAGGTCAAACTTATGGTCAAGTCTTGCCCAGGCCTCGGCAATGGCTGTGGTATTGCTCAACATGCAGACTGCGCGCTGGACTTTGGCCAGGTCACCTCCTGGTACAACAGTTGGGGGCTGGTAGTTGATACCCACCTGGTGGAAGACAAAAGTAACTGTTTCAAACGTAGCCTTAGGCACGCCTGTCACTGTGTGGAGACAACAGTACGATTGTATCAACTGATACAAGCTGACATTTATATTTCTTTTTGAGTCTTCGTATAGCTTTGATTTTGTTGTTATTGTATTCACTATTGTTTTGTTTACTGAATATATTGAAGTATTTTTTTCCAATAATTGATACGCTTATTAAGAACACATACTGCACACTGTTGTGCCGTGAAACGTCCTCACCTTCAGAACTGATGGGTTTTAAGTTATAATATTTTCTGGGCATACTTCAATCCAACATATCCACATTAATGTGGTCTGATTCACAGGAAAAATTTTTGGAAACAAACGTTTGAAATGGAATTAACAGAACACATTTAATCGAGATTGTTAGAAAAGATGTAGTTTAATATTTTAAGCTGCTTATCGAGTTCTTCTATAATTGCTCCAATTGACATTTTAAAAAATATATATACGTACGGTAAGTAGAAGAGACAGGGCATTGTGCTGGCTTCACGACCACATTGTTAAACCATAGTCAAAGAAACAAGTGCATCATAGTCCATTAGATCTCAAATGAGAAACCTAACGTACAGTTTTTTTCTGTTATGTTTAAAGTTAATTGTGAAACATGAGCCTGCCTCTTACCTTGAAACCAGTTGGACACCAGTCAACAAACTGGATGGTTCTCTTGGTCTTAATGGTGGCAATGGCAGCATTGACGTCCTTGGGGACAACATCACCTCTGTACAACATACAGCAGGCCATGTACTTGCCGTGACGTGGATCACACTTGACCATCTGATTGGCTGGCTCAAAGCATGCGTTGGTGATCTCAGCCACTGACAGCTGTTCGTGATAAGCCTAGGTGCAAAATGATCAGTACCATTAGACACACATTTTTGGAAGATTTTAAAGGATTCTTTTTAAAAACTTGGATTCCACTGCTTTTTCATTCCCATTACATTCCGCCCCGTGGCCCACACAAGCGAATGTTGTTAGCATACTGTCAAATTATGAGGAGTTAGTGAAGAAGATTGTTTAATACGCATGCCTTAAGCTGAATGAAACGAAGTTTATAATAATATTTGAAACCTAACAACTCTGGTCTATTAGTGTACTATTATATATGCAAGTAAGTACAATCCCGGGCATGCTACCCTGCCTCATAGTGGCGCCCGGGTGGAAACGATCGTAGGAGGAAACGATTAGGCTAAAGGTTAGCAAAACAAGACTCCCATGGGGTGCATAAGGGGGTGTGAGAGCATCTTCATGGCACTGTGCGGAGTTGTAAAAAAGCTCCCACAACCATGTGGCGCTGTTCCTCAAGGGGCCGTTACATAAATGGCGTGTCCCGCACGGTTAGCCTGGTATAGAAAAGGAAAATTGCGGGGGTCTTAGTATACGTGGCCTCTTGTCAGCCTCAAAACTTTATCTCTATTGAAGATTCTGATTCCCATTATTGTTTTTTTTTTCTCAGATCAAATAGAAATGAGTTCTTACCAAATTATAATAGGAAAGTAAAGGCTAAAATTAGTTCTTTAAATTATAAACCGTTTTGGTGACAATTTTTTTTTAATTCTTATTTCAACGTTTCTTTGTTTTAAAGCACCTTCTTAGTGCTAACTTTTGATAGATAGACAAATGACAAAGTCCAATCCACCAACTCTCCCCCTTTTTTACTGACACATAAACTTCACAGATGGAAGTACAGTTGTTCATTTAAATTAGATTCAATTAGAAGTATAGGTCTACAGCCCTTAAATAGAACTAGTTAATTCAAGGGAGAGTATCACGCTTGTCAAACACAACTAGCTACACCTGTAAGTCGAGTGTCTGGACAAGTGAACTATTGAGCCACACGGTAGTTCACTTATCACCTGGGACTTTCAATACTTGATTTAACAAACTTTAATTTGGTCTGATTCACAGGAAAAAACTTTGGAAACAAACGTCCCAATGGAATGAACAGAGGATATTTAAGTTAATCGAGATTGTTAGAAGAGATGTAGTTTATTATTTTAAACTGCTTATAGAGCTCTTCTATAATTGCTCCAATTGTACTTACTTCTTAAACTGTCAGGTAGAGTTTTGAGTCAAAGAAAGGAAAGAAAGAAAAGAAAGTAGAAAAGAAAGAAAGGAAAGCAAGATGTTGTTGTTGTTTTTTATGAGAAAAATGAATGATAGAAAAAGAATTTAAAAGGAAAGAACAATAAAAAAAAGAATGAAAGTACGAATACAGTTTTTAACGCGCATAAAAAGCATCAACTTATAACATGATCATTTAGTCTCAATTATCTTTAAAAGTCAGGACTGACCTTCTCAGCGGAGATGACAGGTGCGTAGGTGGCCAGTGGGAAGTGGATACGTGGATAAGGCACCAAGTTGGTCTGGAACTCTGTGAGATCTACGTTGAGGGCGCCATCAAACCTGAGGGAAGCAGTGATGGAGGAGACAATCTGACCTATCAGGCGGTTCAAGTTGGTGTAGGTGGGGCGCTCAATGTCAAGGTTACGGCGGCAGATGTCGTAGATGGCCTCGTTGTCCACCATGAAGGCGCAGTCAGAGTGTTCCAGTGTAGTGTGAGTGGTCAAGATGGAGTTGTAGGGCTCGACAACAGCAGTTGAAACCTGCAGGACACAAAAAGGTTTGGTTTTTTTAACACCATTGTTTGGTCTGTATTGAGTTTACTACAGTGATACAAACTTTGTTGAAGAGAAAAAAGGCTGGGTTTTTTTACACCATTATTTGCTCTTATTGTGTTTACTAGACTCTACAAGATAATAACTTGGTTTTAAATAAGTGCCGAATTGTAGATCATATTTGTTTGGTCTTAATTGTGTTTACTTCTAGATACACATTTTGTTTTTAAAAAGGTTTTGTTTATTTTTCTATTTCACTTGAGACCGCAAAATTCACGTCGACTGAGCCTCCAATCGTTCCCAATACCGGATATCGGCCATGCCAAGTGTAACTATCGAAGTGAACTCCAGAATAAGAGTATTTGTAATTCATCTTACAAGCTAAGACTATATCTGCCTTAATAGATATAGTAATCTATCCTGATAGTCTTCATACATCATCGTAGATGTAGGTGCTATTTCGTAACTTTTAAATAGAAACTTATATTTTGAAAAGTTTCTTTTAGCTGATCTGTACCTTCAGGTAATGTTAACAAAATTTGAATTATAATGTAGATCTAGAATGTTTGGGTATATTTCTTTGAACTTATTTTCGTAACATATTGGAAAGCTGATTAGCATATTTTATGAAATTGGGCGAATTAGGGATCACGTTTTGTAACTAATAAAGTTGGTAGTCATTGCTCTCGCCCACTCGGATGACTATTTCCTCTTTTATATTTATAGTTCGAATTCTTAAATCTTAGAGAAAAACAAAATTTTCAAAGTTTTTACATAAATCTTTAATCCATATGGCTAGTTAAAGAAATATTATCTGCCAACGATCCATCAACACTACCACAAGTACGGTTTAACAAAAGTAAGGGAACTTATGTTTCTGTTTGCAGTTGGAGTTTATTATATTGATATGAGAAGTAAAATGCCACAGACAGATACAGACAGACTTCGCAAACTATAACCACATTTTCTATGTAGTGTGACTTTGAAGGTCACCCACCTGAGGAGCCGGATAGATGGCGAATTCCAATTTAGACTTCTTGCCATAGTCGACAGACAACCTCTCCATCAACAAGGAGGTGAAACCAGATCCGGTGCCGCCTCCAAAGGAGTGGAAGATGAGGAAACCCTGGAGTCCAGTACACTGGTCAGCTAGTTTCCTGATGCGGTCAAGAACGAGATCGACGATCTCTTTACCGATGGTGTAGTGACCTCTGGCATAGTTGTTGGCAGCATCCTCTTTGCCTGTGATCAGCTGCTCGGGGTGGAAGAGCTGGCGATAGGTGCCGGTTCGAACCTCATCTGTCACATTTTAGGAAACCATATTAACACAAATTAATGGTAATATATTGCGATACTCGTAGTAAAGTGTTAAAATATTATGTTTCATTGATACTACGTCAGGTAGAAAAAAGATTGCAATGTTGTACAGGGTTGAGAGTTATATAGAAAATACCACTCTGTTCCAAAGTAACGTTCGACTCTTTTACATCAGGTACATATCTTGTGTTTTTGTCTTATAACTGGATGCTAGCTTATGACATCTTAAAAAGACCCTAAGTAGGGTCAGTAAATAAGTTTTGAGCTTTGTGTCAAATCTACTTTTGTAAATCTATCAAATCAAATCAAATCAAAAACATTTTCAGTTACGTACTCAGATGTCTCTCTTTTCAATTTTTAAGTAGCTCTAATTCTCAACTTTAAAGTGGTTTGAGTGCTGGGACAAGTCCCAAAAAGCCTGTGGAGTCTGGAAGCGCATGAGGCGCCCTGACCGCACTTCCCTGTGGTTGAGGCTGTCCAGGCCTGAGCAAGCTATTATAGCACATTGCAGGACAGGCTACTGTCCTGTTGGTTAATATTTCTCAAGGCTATGGCCAAATTTCGACTCACGGTGCCCCCGCTGCGGGGAAAAAGAGGAAATCGTGTCTTATATTCTTTTAGACTTGCCCCAGACTTGCTGACCTCCGTCTTGACAGGTCTGGGAAACCAAAAATGCTCGACCTGTATGGTGACATTGTTGCACTACGCAAGACAGCAGGGTTTCTGTCCAGGGCTTTTGCAAGAGAGGATTTGAGCATCTGAGACCCTCACTCAAATGGAGTTTGATGATGATGATGATGATGATGATGATGATGATGATGATGATGATGATGATGATGATGATGATGATGATGATGATCGAAAAAGTGAGAGGTGGAAAGAACTAGAAACATTACACAAGTTTATATAAAGACAAATCGATTGAACTTCAGTTCGATAAAAGTCGTGTCTATTTAGCTTATTCAGAATTGGTGGGGGTTTAATGTTGGTATGCTAATACGATGAGCTGGTAACTGCTGAAATAAAAACGACCGTTGACCATTTTACAAGGTCTTCTGGGCTTGCAAAGACCTTCCTTCAGTGAACAGTACCAGGAAAAAAGAAGAATAGTAGACAGAGAAAGCGAAGGGAAGACAACATAAAAGAATGGACGGGCCTGCCATTGAAAGAGGTTCTATCCAAAGCAAAAGACACAGAGGAATGGAGAAAGACGGTCGAAAAACGGTACCCAACGGTCAAACAGACTAAGATATAGAAAAATGAAAGGAATATGAAAGACATAAGAAATATTAAAGCGACACCTACCGATGACTGTTGGCTCGAGGTCCACAAAGACAGCGCGGGGAACGTGTTTTCCGGCCCCTGTCTCGCTAAAGAAGGTGTTGAAGGAGTCGTCTCCGCCTCCGATGGTTTTGTCTGACGGCATCTGACCATCCGGCTGAATGCCATGCTCAAGACAGTAGAGCTCCCAGCATGCATTGCCTATCTGGACTCCAGCTTGGCCAACGTGGATAGAGATGCACTCACGCTGAAATAAATAAATCGTCGCAAGTGAAGTTTTAAACATAACATTGTCTACCTATTATGACACTGAACACAGACTATTTTCATTGTAACAGTAAGATTTTCTTTGTATAGTAAGAAACTTTTTTTTTTTTTTTTGTCATTAATGTTCAAATACTTAGGCCTTGTGTTTCAATGGCATTCATAAATCTCCCTTTCATTTTTCTTTTAAGGAATGACTAAGTAGAAATCTGGAATTTCGCTGTATATATTCATAAACTCTACATGCGTATGGGTATAAGCTATAGTGGAGAGAATTCTAAATTCGATTTCTGAGAAGTTGAATACATTTTTAAATCTATTCTTTTTCTCAACTTGACGTAGCAATGGTACATCTCTCTTTCAGATTGAAATTTGACAAGGGTTGGCATTAGTATATGTGATCTACTCCGTTGTTGGATGATGCTATGTAAAAATGTGTATAGCTGCTTGCTATAAAAGCCTTGAGAAGGACGTATAGGAATGTGTAACTGTCGTGCTTCTTTACATAAAATGTCTGTATAATGTGTCTCTAGTTCTGAAGAATACGATAGGAACCCTCTCTCTCTCTCTCTCTCTCTCTCTCCGTGTGTGTGTGTGTGCGCCCCATCTCCTTGTAGTGACCGTGTTATTAAGAGTCACTCATCCGTCAGTAGACCTTTTTTATTTATCTCATTATATCACCGATTCTGTTTTTATGGAAGCCTGTGGTTTAACTTAAACACAAAGTTGACCTACGTACTGCAACACTGGTGTTGAAGTCTCTTGAATATGTCGATGGAAACTAATGTATGTAATGTAATGTGTCATTCAAACATTTGAATTGTTAATAACAAAATGGAGGAAGAACTTACACACACACACACACATGTAGGCTTAAATATGTGAAGGGAGAAAACTCAAAAGCTGGTTCAACCGAAAATTACATAGTTATCGGACCTAGCTTAATGAAGATGCAAATGTAGCCAAGGTAATTTTAATTGCTAACAATGTAATATGATATACATGCAGAGGCGTCACTAGGCAGGTGCGGGGGGTGCGGTCCGCACCGGGTGACACCCGATAGGGGGTGACACCCAAGTGTAAAAAGGCACTTAAAAAATAATTTTAAAATACCAACTTTAAAATGTGTCAGAATCAAAATCATAAAGCTTAGAAATTGTTGAATAAAATTATTCTAAATGGAAAAACATTAAAAGCAAGATTTTCTTCTTTAATAAATAGTGTACATGTCCACAACGAGAAACTCGAGAGAAGACTGAAGAACATTTTTCAGGCTTTCAAATTAAGAACTTTTTGGTAGCAGGACTTAAGCTTCAAAAAATTGACAAGGACGTCATTGCTATGATTGACGTATAGATGGGAAAACAGAGGAACATCTTGTATTATAGATTGCTTACTATCGCATTGTTTCTAGCAAAGAAAAAGTTGGTATATGGTGGCGAACTCAAGAAGACTTTTCATTGAATAATGAAATTTGTTTCTTGGGATTGTGGAAATGTTATCCAAATATGAGCCAGTGCTGAAATAATAACTTATACGATCGCAAGTTAGCGATGAAAGAAAAAGTTACTTTCCAAGCTTGTATCAAAAATATATATAAATGTTTTAGCAAACCACTTAAGGGATATACTTATCAGAAATGAGAGACATAAAAGCTGCAAGGTACTCTGGTATCTTGTATTACAGCACACCTAACATAGATCTCTAAAGTTGTAAGATATATTAACAGTCGCAATGGTAATGTTGAAATGACAGAAATGTGGGATATTACTCTTAATGTGGGCCAAATCTGGTGTATCAGTTCTGATAATTTAAAACGACTGAAAAGAGATGGGCTTAACGTATCGATATGATGAGCTCAGGGACACGGTAATGCAGCTACAATGTCAAGGATTCATGAAGAAATGCAGGCAGTAATAAATGAAGAACAGAAAAGAAACTTGAATGGGTGTGTACACCGTTTACTTAAGCTATGTGGTCCTAATTCTTAATCGGAAAATATTTTCTAATTATACTTTCTTGGTTCTCTAGAAAAAGGGTTTTCTTTTTTGCCGCTAATACTAATAGATAGGATAATATAATTAATGATAGCGTGTCATATGAACAAATCGCTGGTGTGCTCATGGTGTTGCTGTTAGACCCATGAAAGAACGATTTTATGAAAGTGTGACGGTGAAAATCATCTTTGCCGTCTCTCTGAAAATACAAACACTAGAGGCGCAGCATAAATATGATTGTCAGCTGTCTGTGAATATATGCATTACTTTCATTGCTTGACTTTCTTATTGGCAGATGTACTCAAAAAGTAAACTAAACACAAAAGTACCTTCAAATTAAAGTGTTAATTATTTTCAAAGTGGTGGCTAAGCTCGAGCACTTAAACATTTACTCTACGAAATATGTGAAAGTTAGCTCAAAATGTTATTAAGATAACTTTTCTCAAATCAAACTAGCATGTTAATGCAAAAGAAAAATACGTTTTAACAATATGAAAATATCAGGAAAGTATTTTTAAGATTTACTATTCAAATAGAGAGCAAGAAGTTAATACTTAGTGCATCAATCCCTTTTATATTGGGCCTGACGGCAAGATATGTGAACAGAAATACTAATAACGTTCTCTCATTAAAAAATCAATTAACAACGTTCTCTCATCAAAACATTAATTAACAACGTTCTCTCATTAAAACATCAACTAACAACGTTCTCTCATTAAAAATCAACTAATAACGTTCTCTCATTAAAATATCAACTAATAACGTTCTCTCATTAAAAATCAACTAATAACGTTCTCTCATTAAAACATCAACTAACAACTTTCTTTCATTAAAACATCAACTAACAACGTTCTCTCATTCAAACATTAACTAATATCGGTCTATTATTAAAACATCAATTAACAACGTTCTCTCATTAAAACATTAATTAACAACTATTTTTTGGAATTAAATCAAGCAATTCTGTCCATTGAAAACGAAGTCGCAAGATATATATTGAGTTTAAAGTTTTTTATACGTTTTCTAATTTGAAATCCTGAAAATGAAATTTAAATATTTATTTTCTAAAGTTATTGTAAACTTTTATATGTTAAAAAATTCTTTAAAAATTGTTGTACCTATCAATATACTTTTCATTAAGTTGCATTTTTCATTAGTTGTCCTCATGAAACTACCACTATATGTGATTATAATGTTCAAAAGTTTCCATTACGAGCTGTTTAATGTTTACTTAGGAAAGCATGCTCAGTTGGTTTTTAATTTCTTTCTATTTAAAAAATCGTAGATTTTAATGTATGTAATGATTAACGATAATATGTAAGAGAAAAAACATAATCGATACTCATTTAAACTTTGTGTACCAGCAATCAATGAACTGTATTATTGCACAAAAACAACAACTGAAAAACGATAGTTTATTATTTGAAGAATAAGTGGAACGCTGGGGGGGTGACACCCTGATTTTACCGCACCGGGTGACACCCACCCTAGTGACGCCTCCGTATACATGTATAACTAAAGATGGTCTATGGTTTAAATGTATATGCTATGACAACTTACATTTTGTTTCTTAGCTAAGGAGGTCTTTATTCTAAACAAGAATATTCTTTTTCACATATCACATCGATAAAAGTTACTAGCCTATAGTAAACTTAGTCATTTACTAGTAGAAATGCTTGTAAAATAATCGTTTATTTTTTAATTCCTCGTTTATCAGTGCGGCTGAGCTGATCTCGGGATGGTGTGGGATGGCACCTTGAAGTGCTGTGAGCATTTTTTAAAAATAGATCCAAATCTGACAGGCTAGGTTAGTGTGAGTGAGAGTACAGGATAATAAGAATGTTTTCTTTTTCAAAATTAATTCACACACACAATGTTTATCACTTTCTCTGCTCTAGTAAAATATGAATTATTTTTTAAGTTGACAACAAAAATAAAAGCGTATAAGACACTTACCATGATTGTTTCTGAAGATTAAAAAAACAACAACACAACACGTAGTTTAAAAAATAATTGTCCTAGCTCACTGAGACTCTTAAGGTGTCGACGTGAGATTTGGAGTGAAACGACAAACTGGCCCGTCAGCCTTGTTATAGCACGCCGTCACACTCAGCTGCCATGACAACGGTAAACACAAACTTGGCCAAGATAGAGTTGTCAGATGAACTTTCATTCTCCCTTCCTCTTTCTTTCTTTCTTTCTTCCTCTTTTATTTCCCCCCACTCCTTTTTTTATCATTTCATGTGCTCTAGTGGCGTTGTACCATTAACTGTTCAATAGACTTTGTGATCCACTTCAAGAGTTTGACTACGACTTTGTTAAGAGCCTATTCAACTTTCCGACCGATGGCTACTTAAAAAGGCACATTCTTCTAGTCGGCGTTATTTTTATGAGATTTGTATGTATCTTGTAGCGCTGAATCACGTGGCATTACTTCGATTCTTTGATTGGTTAGAACTTTTAGTTTCTATTGTGCATTCTTCGTTTTTAAAAGCGCTTTTGACAAGGCAAGCTACTACATCAACTATAAAAAGTTATGGTTGGTAGCAAACTTTGTATTAGTATATAAATGTAAACCAATAAATAACACATGCTGTATAAAAAAATAATTCTATCTTAATATATTAAATCTTATATAAGCACGACCCAACCTTAGACCACTGTTAACATTCCATTTCTTCTTCTTCTTCTTAGATTGTCAGGTAGAGTTGAGTCAGACTCAAGGCAAGAGGCCACGTATACTAAGACCCCCCGCCATTTTCCTTTTTCTATACCAGGCTAACCGTGCGGGACACGCCATTTATGTAACGGCCCCTTGAGGAACAGCGCCTGGAATGTGACAAGGTTGTGGGAGCTTTTTTTACAACTCCGCACAGTGCAATGAGGATGCTCTCGCACCCCCTTAGGCACCCCCACCGGCCCCACGGGAGTCTTGTTTTACTACCCTTTAGCCTAATCGTTTCCTCCTATGATCGTTTCCACCCGGGCGCCACTATGAGGCAGGGTAGCATGCCCGGGAACATTCCATTTCAATTAATGCTGGATAGAATCGCCTGAAATAGGAACATTGTATAGCTTAATGTATTTCAAATACTGGTTATGCTGATATTAATGTAATTTATAGAGCGCTATTAGCAAACATGATGTAGGCTTAAGACGCTACGATGACCATGTTATCTGAGAAAGTTACAACATTCTGTCCATGCACTAAAAAAAAGCCCGCAGATCGTAGCTTTTGAAGAAACGTGGCAGCACTAGAAGCATTGAGTCCTTGGAAGTGCAGGACTCACTGGGTGACATAAGAAATGATCAGTTCGCTAAGGTACAAGGGCATTTCTTTACTGTAATTGCACTGATAA
>JADKLZ010000130.1:31153521-31175299 GCA_021533235.1 Biomphalaria straminea | reverse complement strand
AGGTACAAGGGCATTTCTTTACTGTAAATGCACTGATAACAAAGTGTGGACACCCTGTAGTTCATTATTGCTTTCACAGACAGATACATTTCCGTGTTCCATTACGTTACGTAAACGGGAAGTAATCAGCTCTTAAAACGCATTCATAAACAAATCGTCAGACTCTCCGAATTATTTACTAGTAATTTAAATTTTGTTTACTTATTTTTTTTACGATATTTAGGATGTATTCATATAAGAATTTATTCCGCTACTTTTGCTGTCATAAAGAGACGACAAACATTCCCTTGAATAGAAACTCGGATATATGTTTTCATTAGCCAAATCATTTTCTTGCAAAAACGCAAAGTATGGAATATATTATTACAAATCTCCAGCGATGGAACCAGGACTTTAAAAGTTTATGTTTCCATACAGTCAACCCAATGGCGGACTGGCTATATGGGCATTCGGGCAAATGCCCGGTGGGCCGGTACCCAAATGGGCCGGCCACCGAAGGGCCACACAATGCCACTATGTCTTAAATTTTTAAAGGTTTTAAAATATTGTCTTATAAAACGTGTCGTGTTTAAAAATATCTATACAGTGTAATCTAACTAATTTTCTGAAATAATGTAATAGCCTACATCCGTAGACAGTGTTACTAGATCTAGTAGGAGTCATCCTTTTAGGGGCTACACACTTAGCAATTAAAAAGCAACATAAGGCCTATACTCCCTATAAAAAATATAGATCTTTCTGTATGCATGTGTACCATTAGCGATGCTCAAACCAAACATAATCATTTTGGAGACAAGTATAATATGCAATTTATGGGCCTGATTGTGTAGAAATGCCCGGGCCGATTTTGACACCCAGTCCGCCCTTGATGTCAACCCTACGAAAAACTGTCCCATGTACGAACAGTTGGTAATGTCTATCAGTCAGAAGTAGACTCTAGTCCCCCGTTGACAAAATGAGATATATACTTCAGCAGTGGTCTCCCATTGACAGGATAAGAGATATGCACTGTAAGGAAATAACAGGTGAACAAGTTTATTTTTCTATGAAATGTACAAAAGCTTGTTAGTAGACTATTAACTCTTTATCAATGGATTGAAACTAGTGTGCTATAAATAGCTGACAAGGTCAGGGCTGAAGTCTTAGTTTTCTAAGTTGAACATTAAATCTTAAAACTAGAACCAATAGCCTCTAACCATTTCCTCTACCCATATCTTGTACTTTAAGTTATTGAGTGATACAAAAGATGACAGTGTCAATCTGTTGACACACTACGTTATGACACGCAATGTGTACGTAGATAATACTAGTTAGCTACAGTTACAGAATGCGATCTGTATCCGTAATACATAATATAATATAATATAATATAATAACTCATTAAATATTTTATAATATAGGCCTAAATGTATATACATATCATATACAGTCAATAGAGAGGTTACACCCGTATCACGTTACGACATAAAAATATTAAAATCAATAACAATTGAACACGATCTGGCCTTGCCCACCTATACTGACCAATCTCAAGTGAATAACAAAACACAGGGGCGTAGTGCGGGCAGCACGGGGCATCACGTAGTGAAGGGCTTCCACTAATGATAAACTTCCTCAGTAAAAACAACAAAGATAATTTACTGCAGTTGAAATATTTTGCTACTTTGTTAATCTCCTATGTTTTTTTTTCTTTAATTAAAGCTGTAATCTGTAGACCAGCTATTTACTATATTTGTTTAAATATCTCTAGTAACGCACTTTCACACGCTCCATTTTCTTCTTGGGCCTATAGTACATGTTACTTCAGTACGCTAGTATCGTCTAAATCTAGCACTTATAAAAATATGCCTACATTACTAGTACATATATTTAGATAACTGCCTTAGTTCATTCAGCACGATTCTTTTGAGGTTCAGTCATTTGGAAATTAATTTAATGCGTCTTGTACATTTTAATAACCACTGAGCACTGACAGTGATATCAATATTTTTGTATTCAAATAATCTTTTTTCTTTCCGTGTTTTTTTAATCATTAATTAATTAATTGTAATACCTGTCCTATCGTGCACTATTACGGGCGTTGCTCAAGACTGAAAAGTCCTGTTGACGCGCATAGTTCTAGCTTAGACGGAGAGATTGTCAGGTTGAAATGGTTTACGATAGGGAACAAAGAGCCCAAAGGGTAAAACTCTGATAATGCTACCTGAAAAGAATCTTGAATATCATTCCTTTTCTCTCACATCAGAACTCGGCACTCAATGAACACCGCGAATAAGTTGAAGAAGAATTTAATACTTATTAGTGAAATTACTTTTCAAGTACGATTCACAAGTGCTCCGAAGCAAGCTAGTTGCAAACCGAAATAAAAAAAACATGTCCCCACATATGTGAAACGAACTTATTGTAATATTGGAAGATTAAGAACATAATATTTCTCGATTATTTTTACAGTACACCTGACATCTCATAACTGGATCAATTTTCCCTAATATTAAGGTTAATTGTAATAGATAATTACATTGTTGTATTTTTTTGGGAGGGAGGGCAGGGGGCATCATGATGAGCTGCCGCACTGGGTATCATATACCCTAGCTACGCCACTGACACAACAGCAAGTTTGTTGTTGTTTTTTATCCATATTTTGTACGCAACCATTATCACTTTATTATATTCACTTTATTCTATTCACAAACATAACAATTCCAATATAAATGACATCAACGTGTGTAGATATCCATATGTAGCGAGCGAACTTAGCTCGACCTTTCGATAGTTCTAGACGCCAGGTCAGGTTAGTGCACTGTCCAGCGTAAACAAGTGCGTAAACAAGTTTAATTTTAGAATAGCCAATTGTAGAAAGGGGTTAAGGAAAAAATTATACACTTCAGCTTCCAGAAGGTCAACGTTACAAAAATAGTGATCCGAGAAACTTCTAGGTTCTAGAAAATACGATCTAGAAAAGTATAAATAAGAGGGAAAAGAGTTAGTCGGGGTCCTCGCACAGTAACAGTATTTGTAGAGCGAAAGTCCTCGCCTAGTAGAAGTTTTATATAGCGATGGTCCATTGTTTAATCTTCTCTTTATAAAGAAATAGTAGTGAAAGTTTGATGTTAAAAAGTTGTTTTATATAAGTGAAGTTTTATTTTATATTGAAGTAAAGAGTGAAGAATTGTTGTTCAAGAAAGTAGAAACTGTATTAAAATTGTTGTTGAAGAAAACAGAGTTTCTTTCTTCATTGAATTCAAGTTATCAAGTTATTATTTACAATCCTTGGCGTGTGACAAAGAGAAAGTAACGTCACATTTATTGGCACCTCCGCACGAAAGAAGGTATTGACATTTATGTCACATCTACAAAAGAAGGCATTTGGCATATCAAGTCATCGGCGACGACTATTATCACACTGCATTCCAGAAGAATTAAGTCGTCATACCTCTTTAATCGACAAATCTTCACATGAAAGCCTTCAACGAAAGATCTACTGTACTAAGGTCAGTAATTTAATACATTTATATACCAAGCTGTGAAAGCTACATATAATAAGCTAGGATAGCATAGTTACTACCACAAGCTACTATCCTACGCTACTTCCATTCATCGTAACTCTGTTTACAAACTCTGACCTTTTGCGTGCTTCAACACGTACTTCAACACTGACCATCGATCGATATTTAACTAGGTCAGCCCTCTCTCACCTGTATCACAACCAACGGGTCAAGGAGGTCAAGTTTGTAAGCATTAGTCCTTCATGAATGAATTCTTAGGCATTACAAGGAGTCAGAACTATATTTCAACTACGTCGAATTATTACTATGGCGTCTTACTCAGAATTATTCAAATTTTATATAAAAATAGCTAAAGACTGTGGTATTCCACAAGAACATCACGTAGAATGGGTTGAAAAACAAATACAAAAAGAAAGAGAAGACGAAGAAAGAAAACGTAAAGAAGTAAAAGAAGAAGAGGAAAGAAGATTTCAAAGGCAAAAAGAAGAAAGAGAACAAGAAGAAAGAAGATTTCAAAGGCAAAAAGAAGAAAGAGAACAAGAAGAAAGAAAACGTAAAGAAGAAAAAGAAGAAGAAGAAAGAAAGCGTAAAGAAGAAAAAGAAGAAGAGGAAAGAAGATTTCAAAGACAAAAAGAAGAAAGAGAACAAGAAGAACGAAAACGTAAAGAAGAGAAAGAAGAAGAAGAAAGAAGACGAAAAGAAGAAAAAGAAGAAGAAGAAAAACGAATTTTAAGAGAAGACAGGATAAGACAAGAGGACAGAGAAATAGAAAAACACAAACTTCAACTTCAAGAAATGGAATTAAAAAGGAAAGCTGAACAAAAAGAGGTTCAACAGGATTTACCCACTAACAATGCATCTGACAAATATAAGCCTTTATCTAAAATGTTGGCTTTTCAAGAAAATAAAGATAATATAGATTCGTATTTGATGAGGTTTGAAGAGCTAGCGAAAGCATCATGCTTACCAAAAGAACAATATGCACATCAACTCTCGATTTTATTATCGGGTAAAGCATTAGATGTATGTGCACAATTGCCTTCTCAAGAACAACGTACTTATGAAGAAATAAAAGAAGCTTTACTAAGATAGTTTGGAGCGACGCAAGATGCTTATCGCAAGAAATTTTTTTTCGAACGACCAAAGCAAGAAGATGACCCACAGATGTTTGTCTCTGATATGGTGATGTGGTTTGATAGGTGGATATCTTTAGCTAATATTGACAAAACGTATGAAGCGTTACGAGACCACATACTGATAGATGCCATTACTCACGCATATGCAGAAGATATACAGTCTTTCATCATTGAGAGAAATCCTAAAGATTTAAGGTCATTGACAACAATAATACGTCAATATAAAACTGCCTATCCTAGTAAGCAAATTCAATCAGCAACTGATGAAAACTTTATTTGTTTTTCAAGAGACAACAGAACATCGACATCTTTTCAGACCGACAAACCTTTAATATGTTATAAATGCAATAATAGAGGTCACTTTGCTTCACAATGTAGAGTTAAGGTCATAGAGTGCAGTTTTTGTCACATGAAAGGTCATTTAGCAAAAGATTGCAGAAAGAAACATTCTACTGGCAATGATACATTTATTGATCAAGCATCTTCGCAAGGCAGATCACAAACGTTTAAAAGTTCAACATATGGAAATAAGAAACAAAATTTTACCAAGAACTTAAAGGCACAACATTCAACCATGACTGTTATCACTAAATCACAAGGACTTCAGTTTTATCCTGGACTGGTCGGTTCTCAAAGAATTCAAGTTTTACGTGACACAGGTAGCACTTCCGTTGTCATACGAGCTAATTTCGTGAAACCAAACCAATATACAGGCAAAGTTATTGAAGCTACTGCTTTCAACGGTACTGTTAGTAAGTTACCAGAAGCTTTGATACACATTACAACTCCATTTTTCAGTGGACATGTCGAAGCTTTAGTTGCTCAAAATCTACCTGTTGATCTCATAATTGGTAATATACAGGGCGTACGTGAATGTACTACACGAGATCTTATTGAATGGAACAATGCAATAAAAATGAGTCAAGAATGCAATGTCGTAGTTACAAGGTCTATGACAAAAGAAACGGAAAAACTTGAAACTGAACATATTGAACAAAAGAATTCTGATAAAATTGCTGCAGAACATGAAAATGATAAGAAGACAAACAGTTCTCATTCACAGACAATCGACATTGATAATTTTCATAGCGAAGAATTTAAAGTTGAACAGAAAAATGATGAAACATTACGTAAAATGTTTCAAAAGGCAAAATCGAACATGAATCCACAAGAAAACAATGATCCATATTTTAAAGAAGGACTGCTTATGAAAACCAGTCAATACAAAAATAAAACTGTTCAACAAGTTGTAGTTCCAAAAATATACAGAAAGACTATTATTAATACAGGCCACGATGTACCATTTGCTGGACATATGGGAGTTACTAAAACAAAAAAAAGAATACTTCAAGATTTTTACTGGCCAGGTATTACAAAAGATGTAAAGAAGCACGTTAGTACCTGTCACATTTGTCAAATGAAAGGGCCAAAAGGTAACAAAATACAAGCGCCATTGCAGACAATGGAATTGACTGAGAAACCGTTTCAAAAAGTAGCGGTTGACTTAATTGGTCCAATGCCAATTGAATCAAGCAGAAATCACAAATATATATTGACATTAGTAGATACCTGTACCAGATGGCCAGAAGCTATTCCATTGGTCAATATTTCTGCAATTGATATTACCAGAGCTCTATCTGAAATTTTTTCAAGAACAGGTCTACCTGAAGTTATACTTTCTGATCGAGGTAGTCAGTTTACAGCAGATGTAACTAAGACATTTATGGACATGTACAACATCAAGATGAAGTTTACCACACCATATCATCCTCAAAGCAACGGGCTTTGTGAACGATTTAACAAAACATTGAAACAAATTATATCAAAAATAGCAAATGATAATCCGCAGAATTGGGATCTCCTTTTACCAGCTGCATTATTCGCTTATAGAGAAAGTATCCAAGACACTACAGGATTTTCTCCTTTTGAAATGTTATATGGAGCTAATCCTAGAGGTCCTATCACTACTTTCAAAGAATCACTGCTAAAGTCAAACAATGATGCAACAGATAAGACAACTGCATTTCAGCATGTTCTCAATACAAGAAATACAGTAATAAAAGCATGTGAAAAAGCTAAAGAAGCTACAGCCAAATCTAACGTTGACAATCAAAGAAGAATAAATGAACATAGAAAACTCAGGTATTTTGAATCAGGAGACAAAGTTAAATTATTATTGCCTGATAAGAAAAATAAGTTCTTCATTAAATGGCAGGGTCCATTTACCATTTTAAGAAAAGTCACAGATGTAGATTATGAAATCAATATAAACAACAAAAACAAAGTGTTTCATATCAACATGCTACAAAAATACAATGAATCTAATGATACAGAACAAGGAAGTGACGAAATTGAAAAACATATTTCATGCCTAGCTGTTATTCCAGAAGAAATTGAAGAAGGTATGGATGAATTAGTAGTACCATCTACAACTTCTAGACAGACTGAAACTTGGCAAGATGTCAAACTAGACAATTTATCATCACAGAGAAAAAAGGATATAACGAATTTACTGAAAGAATATGCTGACAGATGTTCCAGGTAAAACAAGCATTATAAATCATGAAATAAAATTAACAAGTGACAAACCTACCAAGTCACGTCCTTATCCATTACCTATTCACTATAGAGATTTCCTTCAGAAAGAAATTAATGATCTTTTAGATCAAGGCATAATTGAACACTCGAATTCACCTTATGCTGCTCCAATAGTGCTAGTAAAACGGCCACAGTCATCATCACCAAGAATGTGTGTAGATTTTCGGCAATTAAATAAAATAACACGCCTTGATTCATATCCCATGCCTAACCCACAAGATTTAATGTCACAGTTTTCTGGAGCTAAGTATTTTACTAAACTTGATTTGACAAGAGGTTATTATCAAATACCCATGAATCAGGATTCCAAACAATACACAGCTTTTACTACAGCATTTGGCCTTTTTCAGTATAATTACATGCCATTTGGCTTAGTAAATGCTAGCAGTACGTTCAACCGAGCAATTCACAGAATGTTCGGACAACGAAAAGACACAGTGTCCTATATTGATGACATATGTGTGTTTCATAATACATGGGAAGATCATATTAAAGGACTCAAAGACATTTTTCAACAACTGAAAGACAATGGTTTTACTGTAAAACCAAGCAAAGTTGAATTAGCAAAAGCAGAAGTGACATTCTTAGGGTACAAAGTTGGAAACCATTTACTGAAACCACAGGACGATATTATTCAACGAATTTTGGACATTAAAATACCTCAAACGAAAAAGCAGGTTAGAAGCATATTAGGACTTTGTAATTTTTACAGATGCTTTATTCCAAATTACGCATCGCTGACATCCCTTCTTACTAACCTTACTAAGAAAGGACAATCTAACACAATTCCATGGTCAACAGATTTAGAAGAGACCATTAAGAACATTAAGTATGCTTTTGAACGAGAACCCATTTTAAAATTACCAGACAAGAAAAAGCGGTTCCATCTTGCTACAGATGCTTCTTCATCAGCCATCGGAGCATGTCTGATGCAAGAATATGACGGAATTTTACATCCTGTATTTTTCATAAACAGAAAACTATCCTCAGCAGAGACCAGATACTCGACCATAGAGCGAGAATGCTTGGCGATTGTCTGGGCTATTTCCAAGTTTAGCAAGTACCTTTTAGGAGCACCATTTACTCTTCAGACTGATCATGCACCACTGGCTTTTCTCAACTCCAAGAAAATGTCAAATAGTCGTGTCACAAGATGGAGTTTGCAATTAATGGACTATCAATTTGATGTAAAAACTGTTCCAGGAAAATTGAATGTTTTTGCTGATACTTTGTCTAGATGTGTTTAGATAATATATCATATATTGATTATTGTTTTAGTATATTTTGTTAGCAGTACAAAGTTAATATTTTTTTGTTTTAATTTTCATATTTCATGAGGTTAAGGTCATTTTAATATTTTGATAATGGTACTCTATAACGACAAGTATTATAGGGGATATAATGTATTGTTAAGTTTTGTTATTTTTTATTCTAATATTTGTATGTGTTAAACAAATATATTGGAAAGTTCATAATTTATAATATCACACAATGACAAGTAATGTATGTATTTATAATATTTTTTTTTTATCATACTAATTATGGATGTTGTATTGCTCGTTATAGATATTGAATATGTACGATATTTTGAATTTTGAAATTGTATTGCAATATTTATTTGAATTATCACATACTTTACTTTATAGGACCAATTTTGTTAGGTTATGTGAGCATATATTATAATAGTAATAATGTTATTTTACGCATTTTATATTCCATACAAAATGCTAAAAAGGCAAAGGGGTAATGTAGCGAGCGAACTTAGCTCGACCTTTCGATAGTTCTAGACGCCAGGTCAGGTTAGTGCACTGTCCAGCGTAAACAAGTGCGTAAACAAGTTTAATTTTAGAATAGCCAATTGTAGAAAGGGGTTAAGGAAAAAATTATACACTTCAGCTTCCAGAAGGTCAAAGTTACAAAAATAGTGATCCGAGAAACTTCTAGGTTCTAGAAAATACGATCTAGAAAAGTATAAATAAGAGGGAAAAGAGTTAGTCGGGGTCCTCGCACAGTAACAGTATTTGTAGAGCGAAAGTCCTCGCCTAGTAGAAGTTTTATATAGCGATGGTCCATTGTTTAATCTTCTCTTTATAAAGAAATAGTAGTGAAAGTTTGATGTTAAAAAGTTGTTTTATATAAGTGAAGTTTTATTTTATATTGAAGTAAAGAGTGAAGAATTGTTGTTCAAGAAAGTAGAAACTGTATTAAAATTGTTGTTGAAGAAAACAGAGTTTCTTTCTTCATTGAATTCAAGTTATCAAGTTATTATTTACAATCCTTGGCGTGTGACAAAGAGAAAGTAACGTCACACCATATCATGGTTACGTCCCCTCCACATTGGAAGATAAAGCGTGTAACTTCTAGAAAGCTAAAAGAACAATTTAAAGAGTTTCAGATCAAACCGTAGACCAAGTGTAAGAATATAAATAACAATATAAAGAGTTTCAGATCAAACCGTAGACTAAGTGTAAGAATATAAATGCTTAGGCACAACCATCAACAACAATTAACTCTGCCAAAATAATCCCACCAAATACATCAAAGACGTTTCTATCTTAGGAAGCTAGAAACATTTTTAATTGACATAACAATTATTAAACTTGTTTCCTTTTTACAGCTACCATTAGTAGTCAAAACTACCGGTACCTACGAGTTTGATCCCAATATCTTGAGTTAATTTATCACTCTAGTGACATTTTAGTATGTGCATTATTTCTTATCTGCTGTGTCTAGAGACCAGCGTAATCCTATAAGGCGTATAGAAAACCTCAAACTTTTATGTCAGAAAAAAAAAAACAAGCCTAAACATAGTTTCAATGTCAGTTCCGTGTACAGGAACGGTTTACTGGTCGGGATCACTTATTTGGATCGGGTAAGATCAAACAGATCTAGTTCTTGTGATTGTAAATAGCTTTACCAGTTCTTGTGATTGTAAATAGCTTTACCAGTTCTTGTCTTGGGTAATAGGAAATACATCCACTATTGAACAAAAAAATAAATAGAGAAAGAGCATACCAAAAATAGAATTATTACTACTAATTATTACTGAAGAGGAAAGCGTGTCTCATATTCTTTGTAAGATCAACAATTCCCTGACCTCCATCTCGACAGGTTGGAAAAACCACGAATAGGTGATATACATGCATTACGCTCGACAGCAGTGTTTCTGTCCAGGGCTTTTGAAAGAGAGGATTTGAACCTCTCAAGCCCTCACTCAAATGGAGTTTGATGATGATGATGGCGAGAGAGAGAGAGTCAAGATACATATAGATGGCAAATGGAAATTTTGTTTCTGAACATTGTATTTAAAGTAGATATGTTGGTTAGTCTATAGACAAGTTCAGTATTTTATTGTTTCGTCTTATTACTTGAGGAACACGTGACGGCGAGGAGAGACAAGAATATTTAATTTTGTTTATGCGCGGCTTATGTTTGCACACGTACTTTCCAGTATAAGGTAGTGCACTCGCGGTAAGTCCGCCTAAGTCTCACTGGAGAGTGCTATTGTTTCTCACAATAATAGTGTAAGTTAAATGTAATGGCTTCACTAACACGTTCAGACTTGCACACGTTGCATAGCGGGACGCGATCAACCAAAACAGATTCCTAGTACAGAGAAGAAAATGTATATGTGTTCGTGTGATTGATAGAGGAACAGCATGACAAAGACAACACAAAAGAGTGTTCAAAAGGAAAGGTGTATGTGTGTCGATAGGAGAGCGAATTAGAGCACTGAAAAAGAAACAAGAGCTCTAAAAAACACAATGAAATGAAAAATGATAGGTCCATGGGGGGGGGGGGGAACAGGGAGGGGTTATTATATTTATTGCGCGGGAGGCGTGGAGTTCGAGGAAAGAAAAATTCGAAGTTTATTAACAAAGAAAAAACAAGCGAAAGATAAAAAAAAAATAAAGGTTTTAAAAAAACAACTAAATAGTCCTATACGAAAGAACCTAGCAATTACTGCCACTTCTCGATGTGCTAGGAAAATGAATGAATTAACTAAATGGTTTATTTATTTGTTTCATATAGAGTCTACTGTCATAGACAATGAATAATGGTGCAAAGTTTCAACTCGATCCGAGACTGGTTAGGCTAGGGTTAGGATTGGTACCAGACCGGCAAAGATAATTGATATACGCTCATTTAGAAAAAAACAGTAGACAAAAAAAAAAAGGTCTTTGTCACTAAGTTCAAAGTGTCAAGGTCGTTGTAATTGTGTAAACAACAACGTGTTTACATTTCCAGAAACAGCAGTACGTTTCTAAAAGAACTAAAAACAGCAGTAAGTTTCTAAAAGAACTAAAAATAGACTAGGGCAGGGGTGGGCAAATTACGGCCCGAGGGCCACATGTAGCCCGCCTAAGTGTTTTATGCGGCCCGCGAAAACCTAAATAAATCAAGTGTGCCCACACATTACACAAATAAAATGTAAATACATTAAAAATAAATAATTGTAAATATCTATAGAAATTATTGAAACTTTTGTTTGTTATCACTTAGAATGAAGAGGCTAAAGAAACATTGTCTCTAAACGTCCTTTTAAAAAGTTTAAAGTAAACGAAGATATATTTAATAGCAATATTTCGATAAATTTAGTAAAACACATAAGCCCCGGCCAGTATTTATTCGATGCTATGAAGAACTGTGTTGAAAGAGTTGGGTTGGCTTGTACAAGATGGCAAGGGTAACAACTGATGGAGCTTTGACTGAGAAAAACAACCTTTTTAATAAAATAAAAAAAATATCCCAACCATAATTTAGTAACTGGAAACTCTACATAAAGCTACATTGAATTCTTTCCTCGTGGTGGTTAATACCGACAGTTTTGAAAATTGTTAACAGGGGCAGTCCCTAGGGCTAGGCGTAACTGCTATGGTTCATGATTGTTAGGGGTCTCGCATAGGAAATCAACCGCAATATAATAGAGAAGGAATAGCGAAACTTGTACTCAATGTTATTGTTCGAAGTACACTGGGTCTAATAAATTGTATAATTTTAGCTTTTCCCCTTTATTTTGTATTTTTCTATTTTATTCGGAACCACTCATATGATATATTTGCGGCCCGCCTAGTCCCCAAATTTTATTAATGTGGCCCTCGGTGGAAAAAGGTTGCCCACCCCTGGACTAGGGAATTAAAAAAGACTGATCTTTTCAGTCGAAGATTCTGGTTCTTTACCGTCATAGTGTGTTAGAGGAGGTATTTTAGAGATGGTATAAATACTTGGAAAAGGAAGGGGTGACAATAAGTAGGGTCAGTAAATAAGTTTTGAGCTTTGTGTCAAATATACTTTTGTAAATCTATCAATTTTTTTTTATGAGATCAAATTTAAGGATTAAGTTATTTTATTTCTTTAAAGGGCGTTCTTTCATTTATTCACCAAAATCCCTGGAATACTAATGGATATACAATTGGGTCATTAAATTTAACTTCTGGGGATACCAGATGTACTATCTTCAAATTAACCACACAATTCACCTGTAACACCTATATCGATTGACACGAAACATCTTTAAAACAAAAGAATAAAGTCATGATAAGAAAAATAAAGTTCCCTAATACTCTGATCTCAGTACGAATCTGTTTACTCACAACTGGGTCAGAGCTCCATGGTTACCACGGGCCAGTGAAAGCGGATAGGAAATGGCTAAGCTTCTTGTCCGATCGAAAATCATAACACCGAAAACTGTGAGGACGAAAAACCGATGAAATGTATAATTTACGAATTGAGCGAGCTGGAGACTTGCAGATGTTAGTAGACCCTGTTGCTATAATAATAGATTATCATTTTCCATCTGATCTATAGTCGGTGGCGAGGGAAAAAAATTAACAAGGAAAGTAAGATAAAAAAAAGGTAAATAATAAACAATCTTCTATAAGGGAAAGAACCTCTGAAACGCTGCCATTTCTTCCTATTGACAATGAATATGCAAAGTTTCAACTTGATTCGCGAATGGGAAGTGGGAGACAAAACGTGTTAACTCTTTCTCATGTAATCGACGATGCCAACGTTGATTTGACCCCACTAAATTAAACTTTAAACTAAATTGATTTTGGGTTTATAAATTTTAATATGTCTAGTGAAAAAAGAGCATGCATTTCCCTATAATTTGATACCAAATATAACATTTTTTCTGATAAACAAACAAAAACATATATGAAGTTTAATTATAACAAGGTATTGAAATACAAAAAAGCGAAATGGATTATTTTATTGGAACATACAATGTGATTACGGAGAGAAAGAGTTAAAAGACTCCTGCCAATCGGAGGGATGTAATAGAAGCTTTGTTTTAACAAAAATTGCCATGTTGTGATTTTTTAATACCACTGCATGAATTTTGTATTTAACCATCGGTTTAAATGTTCAACTATCGGTTGAAGGCAGGGGCGGACTGGGTGTCAAAACCGGCCCGGGCATTTATATAAATTTCGGCCCACAAATTGTATGCCAAACGATAAGCGTCCAATCATATCTGTCCTCAAAATCAGTGTAAATTTTAATAATGTATCGAATGTAGTTAGTATATGAATAAGTTATTAGATGATTTTGAAATTATCTAATAAGCGCTATTACTAAATGAATAAAGTATAACACTTGGAATGGGGAATCTTATATTGTGAAAAGTTTTTGCTACCATATAGGCCTACAAAAGTATTCACATTCAAGACATCTGAAGATCTCTCATTAACGAAAATATTGTTTATTATTCATTTTCACTCCACGCCATATGAACTTCAATTCACAAATACAACTCTTCATCCTCCATTATTTTAACAGTCCATCTCACAAGGTCATGGGGGCGCAGTGGCTGAGCCACTAAGTGCTTCTGAACCTGGGGTCCTGGGTTTGAATCTCGGTGAAGATTAGGATTTTCAATTTAGTGATTTTTAGGGCTCTCTCGGTCCACCCAACTTAAACAGGCACCTGACTTTAGTTAAGAAAGAATATGCTGTTTGACATTGCGCTGGCCACATGACACCCTGCTCGTTAGCCATTGGCAAAGAAACAGATGACCTTGACATCATCTGCAAGGTCTGAAAGAGAACTTTCATATACTGCTTTCTCCATAACTTGGAAACCTAATTTGATTGCATCTTAAAACTGGCTACACACACAACAGAACATGTCCACTTGTTTTTTATATGCTTACGTTCAGTAAAACAAACGCTGTCACTATAATCTCGTATATATCAATAACTTTGTCGGCTTAGCATAAGTGTTTCTAGTGACGTTTAGCCTGTTCATTCGTAAATGCTGTCGTCGTAAAGTTGGTGAATGACAACAATCTAAATTAGACGAAATAGAGGCCAGACGTAGATCTAGATTTAAATGTATTAAACAATTTAAACTAAATTGACATCTTTTTAGTGCTTAAGGGGGGGCATATTTATTTATTATGTAAACATTAAGAGGTCAATCTGATGCGAAAACATTACCCAGTAGTAAAGTAAAGTAAAGTTCTCCTTTCAGACCTTGTGGTCTATATGACAGATGATGTAAATATCATCTGTTTCTGTGCACGAGAGTGTAATGTGGCCATCACAACGACCAACGGCCTTAACTTTTCCCCAACTAATGTCAGGTACCCATTAGAGATGGGTGGACTTAGATGCGCCCAAAGTTCGCGAAATTAAAAAAAAAGTTCCTAGGTGATCAGTTAATTTTTCTCAACGTATTCCTGGAGTGTTAGAAGAGTCTTATCAAAGTCGACGTGTCGTTCTGTTTGCTGTTATATAAAAAAAACGCCTAATTATTTTTTAAATTTCATTACTTTAAAAACTATCATTGGTGAATTCGAAAAAGGGGGGGGGGCCGCATCTGAGTTTGTGTAATAACATAAACTCTCTTTGTAATATTGTTTTGCACAGTATTCTAACAATAGTTATTATTACTTATTTTCTGCTCTTTCTTTTTCCTTCTTTTGCTTTTTGATTCCAATCAACACATTTCAACACTGTTCAAGATAGTAATTGTGATTTGTGTAGCGGGCCAACTCCATCAAACAAAAAAGAATTCGTATCTGGCTGGGCATGTCTTCTATAGGACTTGGAACGTTGTTATCTCAATACAAAATAAATGCCTTAATTTTCTTGTTTATCGTTTGGTGACTTCTACTGAAAGCACTATATACGGATGAAGGATATTTACGTTCATGCTTTAGATTAGTATTAAACTTAAAAAGTGTAAAAAGTCTTCTTTATATGTAATCATGACGCTCAAGGTGTTGCGTTTTAAGAGAATAATATAAATCTTGAAACAACTTACTGACATTCATGTGGCCTTTCCCGTGGCCCTACCGGCCCATTAGGGTACCGGCCCACCGGGCATTTGCCCGAGTGCCCATATAGCCAGTCCGCCCCTGGTTGAAGGATATGTTTAACCATCGGTTCAATGATGTAACCAATGAATCACTTAAGCATGGATTGGCACACTGCTAGACCAGACAGAATAAAGATGGCAATGGCGAAATACTGTTGCGGGCCTAGAGAACTTATTTAACCCAACTTTCATGCTTAAAGAATGCTTAGTGCGCTATTGTCCAATCACTTTTGTGGACCAGTTGAGAAGGATCGAGGGGGAAGTCTGGGAGAAGGTTTCTGTGCTGCCTTTTCAAAATCTATTTAAAAAATGGATATTGCTTGATTCTGTTTTCAAACTCGAGCCTCGACGATTGAAGGCCGACGAGTTTTACCGTTGAGCTAGTCAAGTACTTATAAAAATAGAATATTTTATTATTCTACTGTTTAGAAATGTAAGCGAATGTCCGTGATTGTTGTCACCTGTCGCTTGCCGCTGTCAGGGTTCATTTCTTTGCTTGCTTGACTGGGCTTACTTGATTACTCAATTACATTTAATTATACTTGCTTAGTTACTCAAATAAGGACAATTACCACTAGATACACTCAAACTCCAACTATAAATATCTATTGAAATACGAATAATACTTTAATATTTAATAAGCACACAAAAGAAATCAACTCTCAAATATTAGTAATCCACAATCACCATTCTATCATCTTCATGAAATATACATATATAAACACCAGTCTAGGAAGCGACTATCCAACCTTCCGGACTGGGAACAAGACCTCACTAGCTTAACACACTCTCTCGCACGTTCAACGAGACTAAACGATTCAGTTCATAACACGTGCAAAACTACTCACATTCATAACCTGGGAGTACACAAGGGGATATAACTATCATACCAAAATATCAAAGTAACATATTCATCCTCGCCATACCTTCCCCTGACAGCCGCCGATTTAGTGCATATTATATACAAATAATACATGTAAGACAAAATTAATTAGGCCCTATTTACGGCTTAGTGATTAACTGATTGATTTTTTTTTACTGATTCATATGTTATTAACAATGAATAATTGTGCAAAGTTTTAACTTGATCCGAGAAATGGAAGTGGAGAAAATAGAACGTACAAGATTTCCACCAAACAGATGGAGTGACTTAAGCTCAGTAAAAACAGTAATAATTAGTCCTCCCCGCAGCGGGATTCAAAGTCCTGAGACGTGCGAAATACGAGCCAACGGGACAGTGGCTCGTCCGCACTGTGCTATTATATAATAGCTTGCTCAGGCCTGGGTAGCTTCCACCACAAGGATAACCAGTTGTTGAGCCTCATGAGCTTCCAGACTCCGAGGGCTTTTTTCGACTTGTCCCAGCACTCAAACCATTTTCCCATTTCTATTGTTTGGATTGTTCCATCCATCTGTGGTTAGTGTAGCGCATCCTGGACGATTTGACATTTATTTTGACCCTCCTCTGTATTTGACCATAAGGCTTTCTGATGTCCAGTGCAACTTATTATTATTACTATTATTTTGGAAATGAGTTAATTCTCATTCCCTGGCACTGCCAATGTCGAGCTTTGTTAAAGTATTATGATGCAGGAAATACGACATAACGTGTCAGGTGACTCCACTATATAGGAGGCTCTGAATAGGAAACTCAAAAATGTGTCACTACTTAAGAGGGTACTTAACGGGTGTAATTGATAACATCATTGCGCATGCTTTTCACCATCAAGAGATGTTTGACGCTTTTTAAGCCTTAGTCTAAAGAGAAGCTATGGTTACAAGTTTGGAAAAAAGAAATGTGATATGAGTGCTAGAAGAAATCTCACGGGAACTTATAAGGTAAGATGACATGAGAAACCTACTCGTGGTGGACCAACTAAGTCTGTTAAACATGAGTACACAACCCAATGATAAATTAATCGTTTCTACATTAATTTATTTTCTGCACTGTTTATGCAAACTTTGTTCTTTATGCATACCCCTGACATATATAAATATAGTTAGACAAATCTGGAAGTCTACTTGCTTTTGTTCTGATAGCGGTATGCATGCACTGTATGGAATGTTAATTAGAAGACAGCCTCGTCGGTTTCATTAAAGTAAAGCAAGGTCCTACTAAACTGACCTTCATTGCATAATTTTCTTTTTAATGACAAGCTTTATTACAGTATCAAGAACTGACCTCTTAAGTCACATGAGACGTTGCATATGGAAAAGGTCTTTTCTTGCGATGTAAAATGCCCTAGATATGTATTAACACTTAGTCTTCATTTAGCCAACTTTTGTGTTATCCTGTCTCTATGAACTAAAACTGCTGTCAACACCAAATACATTTTTTCATTTAGTTCAACTTCTGGATAAAATTAATCTAGCAGTCTCATTAGCTCACTCACAATGGCAAACGTATCGCCATCCACCCCCTTCTTACACACACACACACACACACACACACTGGAAGAGGTAATTGTTATTGGCATTGAATTCAGTAAACACATAAATCAGAAGTCTTAAGCGTACAAAGACACGTGACAACCTGTCTACTCAGTCCGCGCCAATACTGCAATGTTTATGACATTGTCGTGGATATTTCTTTCACCCATGACACATTATCTACATTACCATTTTATGTGTGTGACGGAGAAGAAGGATAAAAACAGAGAACAGGAAAAAAAATAATTGAAATAAAAGAATTAAAACTGAAAGTAGCCTCCAGTGGTGATTGTTTTATGTCACACAATGTGTCTAGACCAACTAAAAAAAAGTTCCTGCAGTTTTTATAAAGTAACTGGACACTAAGATAATTAAAAAGAATTAAATAGTCACTGTTGACACGAGGAAATCTTTTGATGGCTCTTTATTTAACTCCTAAATCACAAAACAATATTTTTGTCTGTGGATTGTAAGGCCTACTCATATGGCTTATTAAAAATGGACTGTATAGTGTCTATACAATCAACCTCACGGTGACAAATCCTTCAGTTAACAAGTTTTGTCTCCACTTTGCTATGATGCATCATGTAGACTATTAATTACCAATTCTGAATAATGTCAATAGGTATAGTGATTAGTCTCCCATGAAACATATTGATTAATTAAATCAAAATAAATTGTTTTAATGAAGAGTGGATCTTAAGATAATGAAATGATAATAAACACTCCCGCCAATTGACTGAGGAACACAAAAACGGAGACAACTGTGGCACAAGGACAAAACCCAAAGACATATATATATATTATTTATTTAATAGTAATTATTGAAATTATTAAGGAAAAAAAAATAAAAATGTCTATTCCTGTTGGTTTCGTATAGTGCTAAAGATTAATTTTTATTCGACGCTGTGCTTACCTAAATTAATATTGATTAATTTGCATAAAATTTTAACTTCGTTACACGCTTATACAATGCAGTAGCACGCTGGCACTTAGCAGCCATACACACTCTATAATATATTATCTACATACACACTCAACGGGGGGGGGGGGGAAGAGAGAGAGAGAGAATGCAATGCAAGTTAACTTGATCAGAATAATTCTTGGGATCCTTGACTAACAATAAACCTGTCTACAATTCACTTGCAATGAATTGTCTCCCCTGTATTGACACCATAAGAGTGGAATCAATTTCTTCACGCTACATTCTCTTGTCGAGAATGTCTTTCTCCCAATAATTTACTATCAGAGATATAGATCTAATGGCAGTACAAGGAGCATGATAACTTCTACCAGGTGTAGTGTCAGACCAGTTCCAACACGCTATAGGAACACGCCCACCGCACCGTCCCTTTATTCTATCACTCCCCGCCCCCAAATGCCCTTAGCTCAGGGTTCTCTTGCTTTTGTTGTAGTAACAACTTCAGGAACTTTATTCAACTGACAGAGCTTCATTAGTTGTTTGTGGTGACAGTCTTTGACTCAAAAAAGAGAATGTAAACAAGCAAAATTTAAAAAAAAAAAAAAACGCAAATCTAAGGGGAAAGAACTCCTCCCTTACAACTATATCAAAAATGTATAAGCTAGTTTCCTTATTCGATATCAAACAAAATAATCACGTACCATCAATTAATGGAATGATTAGTATTTTTACAATTATTGATGTTTTGTTAGGTTGTTAACGCCGGAAGTGGTAATGAGCCTAAGCCCATCATTACCTATAAAATGCTTCCAACGGCATGCGTCTCAAATAGCCTCTGACAACCAGTCCAACTCCTGGCCTTCACGTGTGGTTCAGATATTGAGCCTGGCGGAACCGTTACCACAGACAGGAGAAGGCGAGTAACTGGCGCCTAAACCAGTAAGCTTCGGGCAGAAGGGGCTCGTTAGCCTTGGTTGGCTACCCATCTAGGAGAAGGTAAAACTCTGAATCCAAACCTCCGCTGCCTTGCGGCTATACCCAAACGTGGGAAAGGCTTCGGGAGACAAACCTGAGGAAAAATCAGGAGCTAGCAACCCTTAGGCAGATTGTGGAAACTGTGCTACAGCCTGGCAGAGCCTGCGGCGTTACTGATCCCAAACTGTATCGGATATTCCGTTCCTTTGGCCACATCAGCTGCGCGGAGAGGGGGAAACTGCTGTGTGGGCGACATCGTTCCGACCATAAAAAATGCCCAGGCTTTCATCTCACTCACAGCAACACGAGGAAGTGTGCGAGATGAACCATAGTCGTTCTACGACTGAAGGAGGCCAATGAATAGGTACAATAAATAATTACTTGAAGTGTCAACTTGATTGAAGAATGCGTGTGGGAGAAATAGCGTTAACAAAACCTTATAAGTTTAGCCATTGATGTGAATACTTAAGCAGTAATTTCTCTTGTTTCTATCACAGTAAATAATATATCACCAGTAATTAGTTGACTAATTGATAATTTTTGTAATTGATTCATGTCTTGTCTACGCCAATGGATACTTGTGCATAGTTACACCTTGATATGAAATGGGTCTGGGAGAAATAACACACAATTTACCAGACTGATAATAATAATAAAGCTTGTCTTCGAGCTTAAGATAATGATGAATCCCGTACCTACTCAGCCGGACTCAGCCCCAGCTTTGACCTATTGCTTTGTAATAAGCATGGATTTCATTTCTAAATGTATTGCTCTGACCACACGCATGACAGAATAGTGTGTGTACGTATATCCAAGTTCAGCCTCCAAAAAGAAATATCCAGTTAAAAGCTCGTTTGTGCTTGACATGTTTTGGCCCCCTCTAGTTGAAGCACATTGGTCAGCTTAGACCGAATGCATTTCATTCCTCACACTTTTAGTTGGCATTGTTTGCCCAACACGTCACTTTATATTATGTATTTGTTTTTTAAACAAATGTCAAGTATGTTTTATTATAGCTTTCTCTTCGAGGAGGGCGCTACTAAACAAAGGACTAATAAAAAGAGGGGTGCGAATGTAGTCCTCTTTTTAAAGACAAAGAATCTGTTGGATGTGTATCGTAATTATAATTGCCATATTTCAATAATGATAAAAAAAAATCTATATTTCGTGTATTAGCAATGGGGGGGGGGAAGTCAAATGACGATTCATCTTAGTTGAGCTTCGTCTTATCTGTACCGTGTAGGCCCATAGGAACTATTATTTTGTTTTATCGAGGGGCATAAGCAAAAAAATAATTTGTATTGACATTTCAAAAAGTCTGCTAACGAGATTTTGTTACTTAACTGAGGATAAGTCAAAAGGAAAAGTTTGGTGAGATGTAGACTTATGGGATGCCACGTAGAAGTAAACTCTGTATTAAACGTCCATAGTTGCAGGTGATGTGAATTTTGGTCGTTTACTTTATCCAATGACAGGAGGGTGCTGTGGTGACAGAATGGACAAGACAGAAGCCATTGTCATTATAGCTGTCTTTCATATATTGAATGCTGAATGGAAGCGTGTAATGAACTAGATACAATGAACTACGCTAAACACACTCGTCCAATCTCAAACCATCCTCTGAGACAACAAACATGATGTGTTGTGTTGTCCTATGAACAAATTGATATCGTTGTTGTGTGAACAATGCTTTGAAAATGTAATGGACAGTGACTTGGATGGACAAGAATTTAGGTTTTTATTTTTTCTATAGAAAAGGAACTATTTAGGCTACACGCTAATAGAAGCAGGATACAAATTTATGTATTGTGATTTTTATAATCTAGAACCAAATTGGTTATGTCTAGTATAGAGATTATACACACACACACACACACACATATATA
>JADKLZ010000130.1:31132508-31153121 GCA_021533235.1 Biomphalaria straminea | reverse complement strand
CTGTCTATAATAAATTGTTTTTTAAAGGAATGTTTCTTAAACATTATTTCTGTTTCATAATGGAGTTGTTCCTGGAGCTGGATGTGTTTTGAATTATTGCACAATATTAAACAATAAATTATAACAAAATCATACACCAACATTTAAGACAGAAATCCACAATCTCATTACATAAATTAAAACAACAAGGTGTTCATAGACTTCATAGTATTGCGTTTTCAAAAAAAGAAAAGACTTCATCAGATGTACAGACATTTGTTGATACCTCACACTGTTACAAGCATCTCATGCAGTGAATCATTCTTACAATTTTGGCTACTGGCTTAGGTATCTAGTATCCACTGGATAGGTTTATAGAAAAGTTGTAAACACAAATATACATGTTTGGGACATCACTTTACAGGCTTGCAAAGTAAACACATTTAAAATGCTCAGTTACAAATATAATAAGTTAAGAAATAACAAAATTCTTTCTTTTGATTTGAAACTAAACTTTGAACAGAGATAACACTGTGGAGACTTATCCCATGCATTGTCAATGAACTAATAGAAATCATTAAGGTGAAGGAATGTAGCATGCACTTCAAGGACAAAGTAATTTCAATTAATGATTTCCCAATTGTAACTGTTAGCAGCTGGTAAGAGAAATCAGCGCATACACAATTTCTAGTTTAATGCTAATAAGATGACAAGCTTTTCAACCTGCCAAGGAAACATGAAGTTATTTCCCTTGCATTGACATTGAGCTTTTGTTTAAAGAGACTTATATTTTATGAGAACGTTTTTAAAACCTCATGATAAAAAAAAAATAATTCAAAAAAAAAAAAAGGTAGATGTAAAACTGTTATGGAAAAATTGTTACAAAAACCTTTTAAAATACACAATTAACAGATTTTTTTTCAATACCGATACTTGAATTTTCAAAATCTAAAATAAAGTTTGACATTATTCATGATTGTGCAGCCTGCTTCCTAGTATTCTACATATAAACTTGTAAATGGTTTTCAAGTGGCAAGTATCATGTAAAAATATGTCATAGACAAAACATTTCACATGGCAGTTATGATTTGTTGAATATTGGTAAGCATGTAAGCAGAAAAGCAACAAATTAGGCACATTGGTTTGTCTTCAATGCTTCAGGAGGAAGTATTATTTGTAGTGAGATTTAGTAGGCCAAGCAAACACACACACACACACAACACATGTGCTCTACCAGCAACAGATCAAGCTGAATGGATAAATAAATAAGACTAAATCACAACACAACTACAGTGTAGCCAGTAGATTTAAAAAAGGAAGGGAGAGGTTTTAGAATAGAGGTTTCTTTGGAGGCCAGTGCATAAAATAGAACAAAATATGCTTTGAAAGGTATGTGCTGTACAATTTCAAATAGTGCTCATAAAAACATTGACGCATTCCATGTTTTTTTCCATTATGTTTTTCAGATAAGATACCACAATACAAGAGGAAACTTAAAAACAGGATAATACATACATTATAAAAATCGAAATTATGGTTTAAATTTCTTTGCTTTGATAAGAACTGGAAATATTTTTTAAAAACATTGAATCCACAATAAAAACAATATTTACTCTGAAAGAAATTACTACTAAGAATCCCTGTTAGTTTTTTAAATATATTTTTCAAAATTATGCTAGGTAACAATTTCTTAATTTATACAATTATTTATATAAATACCAGTATTTTTGTTTTATTCTTTAGTAAATAATCAGTGATGACAAGCTGATACATACACAAGAAACCAAAAAATACATCAAATATTGAGTACATAGCAATTAACAGAATACAAATGAGATAAAAAGTTATAATTAAATAAAACTTGTTCATGTCTTAGCAAATATTTAACTCCATTAGTTTGTTTGTTTGTACATTTAATTAGCTATAATATTAAAATCTGAGTTGAAAGTAAATTTTTTGTTTCGTTTCAAAGCAAAGTGATTTTCTACTGTAAGGGACTGATCTTTGAACTCTTTCCACATTATCA
This sequence comes from Biomphalaria straminea, assembly GCA_021533235.1. Classification (NCBI taxonomy): domain Eukaryota; kingdom Metazoa; phylum Mollusca; class Gastropoda; family Planorbidae; genus Biomphalaria; species Biomphalaria straminea. The sequence goes on along the minus strand of JADKLZ010000130.1, from coordinate 31,151,116 downwards.
GATAAATAGATCAGTCTCAGAAGAAGCACATGAAGCACAATGTACTAATCAAAACAGAAATGCAAGATAAAATTACAAGGGGTGACAAAACATAATTATAGTTAGTTGTGGCCAATGTGGATAATTAGCTCAATATAAAGCAGCTTCAGCAGTGGAAGTTTAAGTATTACAGAATGAAATATTTAGAGTTACTTCCCATGTTATTTAACTGTCTTGCAATGGCTGATGAATGTTTAAAGAAACCTTAACTTATAAAAAATATTTTTAGGAATTCGGAGAAGACAACCACAATTTCTTTGGAAGGGTTTAGGAATGCGAGGGGCAGTAGGAACCACTGGTCACCGTAACATAACCGGTCATTATCTCTTATAGTATTCAAGAAGCATACACAAGTCAAAATAGCAGCTTTAAATAATGATTCAATTATATAATAAAGTAAACCTTTTTTCAACTATTTTTTTTAGCAAACTAAATATTTATAAGCTTATTGATGGATAATATATTTATATATATAAATCTTTACAAATGAAAACAAAAAAAAACCACATCTTGTATTTTATTTTCTAAAGGGAAAAATTTCTTTTTATAAATAAAAGTTTTGTTAATTGTTTTAGGACAAAAAAAAAAAAAAGAGGGAAACTAACACAACCTAAATGACACCTCTACCTGCAACATAATTTCTATACAGGACACTAATATATACAGCTATAAATAGTATTATAAAGATGTCATCTAGAAAACCTATAATGCCGAAAGCGCCTTCAGGCAATATGTCCAGTGGGGATACCAAATACACAAAGGCGGCTATAACCAGAATCACTATACGTAATCTAAACATCCACATTAGTCCTCCAATGCTAAAGAACTCATGAAATGTATGTCTTAATAGAGTGGGCAAATCCTGTAAATATTCTTGAATCTGAAATTACAATTTTTAAACAAATCATTAGAGATGAAAAATAAAATGTACTTGATCTGGTGTGAATGTATATTTTGGTTTTCTATAGTTATAATGTTTTGTTTGGTGTAAAGCAGAAATTGTAAGACATATTTTCTTATGAATAATAAAGATTATTATTATTATTATTACTAATATACTTAGTATTAACCTATGACAAACAGGTGCAGTACTGTTCTACTCTATTTAGGAACAACTAAAGTCATCTTTTATGTAAGAAGCAAATAGCAATGAAATATTTTTAAAATTCTTACAGTTCTAGCTTCCCCAGAATAACGCCTGTTGTACTGGTTAACTTTAGTAATTACTTCACGCCTCTCGTCACTTTCTTGTGCATGTTCTTCCGAAGTGAAATTGAGCAGAAGTAAAGACACCTATAAATTAAAATAATTGTTACAAACCCAAAACATTTCATCTATTCTGGTTACAATATAAACCAATGCTCAACAAAACAAACGAAAGAATTAAGGTTAAAAACCTGAGTTCGACAAGATGGACATCTCACTGCTCCTAGCCATGTCTGATGTTCCCAATAAGTAATCATGCAGTGACCTATAAATAAAATATTCTTAAATGTGAAATAAGAAATAATGTCCACATCTTTAAGCTATTTAGTGCATTTTCTAGCTAAAAGCAATAGTAATTAGTTGAAATAGGAGATTAGAGACAGGGTTACTACAGACATTGGACCCTACTATGACCTGCTAACTGTAGTAAAAAATGCAATCTAAAAATGTATGGCCATATTACAAGGTCTTTGGAGACCTTCCTTCAGGGAACAGTACCAGAAAAAAGAAGAAGCAGACAGAAAGTGATGGGAAGACAACATAAAAGAATGGACAGGCCTGCCATTGAAAAAAGTTCTAAGGCAAAAGACAGAGAGGAATGGAGAAAGACAGTAAACAAATCTTGCATGGTGCCCCAACGGTCCAACAGATTAAGTGATAGGTAAAAAAAAAAGGAGATCAGATATTAACCCTTTTGTTATTAGCAGCATTCCCCAAAAAAATTTTAAGGGAGGTAACTTTAAGTTAAGTAAAAAAGAGTGATCATACAACATATGTTTCAATACAGTGATCTCTAGCCACCTTGCCCATCAGCTTTTACAGCTTCACTCTTTCTGTTGTTTTTATATGAAATTAATGGCAAAAATAATTTGTTGATCTTATGACTACATATAGTCATAAAAATGTGAGTATTTATTTATAACATTTCTTTATTGTTATAATTAATATTATTTATAAATGTTTGTACACTTTTTGGAATTTTTTTATGTAAAGATTTATACATTCCTGGTCGGCCAAGTTAGGTTTGGTCAAATCATCATTTACCAACCATATCACTGTATTGTATTTATGTAAAGTCTTAGTGTAAAAGTGAGGTCTAATAAGTTTAGAGTACATTTTTCTCAATTACATGTCTTTTAATTACACATTACAAAGTATACTATTTTCCTTCTCAGCAATGGAAAAACTGATAATATTATTAATTTGAACATTAAGTTACACCAAATATTCTATATTCATGTTTCACTATGCTTTTAAATTCCACCTCTTTTAACTCTTTCTCTCCTAACTGATGATTCCAACGTTGATTCCACCAGAATGTGGTAAATAATTACGGAGAGAAAGAGTTAAGAAAATGATTACTTTGAACACAAGCTAGTACTTAAATTTATTATTATAAAACAGTCTGCCTCATATAAGGATTTTTTTTGATAAAACATACCACAAAAAACATGTCCACAATTTGTTTCGATGGCAAATGCTGCTGACCCTAAACAAATTGGGCACTGTAGACTTCCATCATTAGCATGATTAGCTCGTCTCTGGCTACCTCTTTGACCTCCTTCAGTTTGGAGTTGTTCTCGAGTTGTGGCTACATTATTGACACTGTCAGGATGAATAGTGAGGCCTAGTCTCTGTCTAATGGAAAAGAATCAGTAATATTATTTATAATTAGTAGTATTAGCAGTAGTTAGATATAAGACTCTACTAGTACTAGTAAGTCACAGTTTCAGACAGTCACATTGTCAAGTCAGACTCAAGAGTCAAGTCACTGAACTCGGAACTCATGAACTGTAATTAGCTAAGTAATTCTAATGGACCTCATTCACCAAATGATAAATAATATAAAAATAAAATAAACACATTTAGCCACGTCATAATATTGATAAAATAGTGAAAAATATGTATCACATGTCAGCCTTACGTATTGCATAATTTGTTTAGAACATAATATTACATATAGATTAAGAAATCTAGAGAAAATGTTGTGTTTATCATAGTTTATGTTTGAACTTGGTGAATGAGGTCCATTCTCATAGAGTCTAATTTAGTAATAATGATTTATAATGTCCCATACATCCTATACTCTTAAGCGAGCAATTCTTCAATTCTTTTATTTCGAAAACGGCTGTAACGATTTTCTTTAAAATTTCAAGGTATGTGCGTATTAGTGAGAAAAAAAATCTGAACTCATTGGCCACATCGGGAAAACTCGAGTTCGACCGTTATTTCGATATGAAAATGTCTCAATTTAATTTTGGTCAGAATAATTTATGAATGAAATGGAAAATTTATGAATGAAAGTTTTCCATGACGTAAACGGGAAAAACGCTGCTTACGTCACTAGGCTTACAATGCAAACAAGAACGAGTTGTAAAGTATCAATGGACCTAATTAAACATTTGCGCACCATCTTATTGAAGATTGATTTATTATAGAACTATGGAAGGAAAGTAATGAAATTAAATGTACCGATGTATGATTAGTTATTGCGTTTTAAGTGCTTAATAAATTGTTTACACTTTAATTGCGTAGAGCGGTGTAGATTTCCTCATTAATCTTCGGATTTGATGTCAAGCCTTATTATAATTATAATTTTGCTGGTATAATTATGACCATGTGTTCATGCTTCAGTGTCTAATGTCCCGTACCAAAACAAAGGAAATGGTGATTACACAGCTGCTCTACTGCTCCTTACTTTCTCACACTGAACAAGATATCTAAACTTGGGGCTACCGTTAGGGCGTGGTGACGAAAGGCCCAGGAGATATATGAATGGAGGGATGTGTAAGAGCAGGCCATATCTTTCCATGGGCTGTAGCACCAGTAGCAGTAGTATATTACCTTTCTTAGTATAAATTATTTAACCGAGCAAGGCTCGGCCACCTGATATTTAGTCATTACATAGGCATAATGATATTAATGACAGATACTATTACTATACATCATAATGATAATTGATTAATTCTAGTCTAAGTCTGACTACCTGCGATGGAAATATAGAAACACAGCTAAGCAACCAGCCAAGATAGTGAACAAAACATAAAGTACTTCATTCCCAATGCCTTCCACTAGATTTTTTTTCCTAACATCGTTCATTCTTACATTGTTATAGACGTCTACATTTACACAAAAATTGGATTTTATTGTTGTTTATTTAGATATCGTTGAAGTCACTAAGATCTTGAGTCGGTCAAGTAACAGAATATCACACTCGAATACTAGACTCTAGATCTACTAATTTACTTAAATTTTAAGAAAAAAATCCTTGTTGATTTTTTTCTATTTGTCTGGTTATTTTTTTTTTAGATCTATACATAAACCTAGATTGTAACTCTAATATTTTTGTTTTTGCATAGAATACTTTGTTATTGTTTTAAAATAGTCTTAGAGCTAAATAACAGCTTTTTAATTGAGTATCGATACCACTAATAGCTCTTCTTTTGCGAAAATTAAAAGAAAGGTTTCATTAATCACTTCCTTTTATTGCAACTACTAAGGCCCAATCTTGAGTTATTCTTTCAAATCTTGTTGGAATATTATTATCATTATTTTAGCTTTCTCTTCCATCGTTTCTCGACTGTAAACGTACTGACTAGAAATTCTTTTTTTTTATTTGATAATTTTGAAAACATTAAAAAAAAATAAACATGCTATTATTTCGTCAATATTGATTCACCTTCACCTGTCCCTTAGTCTGTTGGAGCGTTTGGGAACCACACACGATCTGTTGACCATCTTTCTTCATTCCTCTCTTTTGCCTTGGACAGAATCTCTTCCAATAGCAGACAGTGAATTCTTTTATTATGTTGTTTTCCCTTCACTTTCTCTTATATAGGCCTATATTTTAAAGTACGGACGCTTTTCACCTCCAGTACCTAACGGTACCCTTTCAAAACTCGGTTTGGCTATTTGTTATAATTTGAGTTTTTCAGCATTGATCTGAGTATAATAATGTTTTGTAAAATGTTTTACATGTTTCGGAAATTCCTTCAGAGTACCATATATATATATGGTAAAATATATGATAAAAATATATATTATATATGCTGCGCTAGTTCTTCTGTCCCATGCCAGACCATCTAAATCGATTGGTTGGTTAAAAATTTAAGGATTGCAGGCCTATTTTTCAGTAAAGGTGTAAATAAAAAATAATAATTGTCTTATTTACTTATCTTATAAAAAGTGACAAATAAAACTATGTAAAGCTTAAACTAAATTAAAATAACACAGGCCCGCTACTTCAATCAGAGTAATTCCATAATGCTTTTTATAAATCTTTAAAAAATTTTAGCCAGGATATTTTTTCGGGGGAGTGGGTGGGGGGATTTTTTCATTCAAAAAGTGGATTAAAACTTTTCGAGAAGGTTGAATCTCAACCATTGCTTTACACTCGTGTGGTAACTTAAGTTTTGCTTTAGTTGGTGACTTTATATATATATATATATATATATATATATCAACAAACAAAAAATTGTAGAATTTTACTTCTCGAGAATCTAGACAAGGACTTTTTCCTTATAGTTTTCACTAAAATTGTACATAGTTGGAAACCTTGGGATTTCTTTTTGAAATCTTGGGTTTTTTAAGAGACCATCCTAATTTATGTTTTCAAACATTGGTTGATCAATTTTTAGATTCTACATTGTAAACTAGATCTATTAACAGTATTTTCTCATCCAAGAGTAGATATATTATGTAATTATATATTATTATATCTAGATCTAGTCTATAGATCTAGATCCAAACAAAGATTTTCTAAAATCAGAGAAATAGACATGCTTACCCAGTTAACCTCCTTGTCTAGATCGTTATTAGACGTTATCAATAAAATAAAAAAAATCTACCTTTTTTTTTTATCTAGAATCTACTTGACTTGTTTTATCTAGATTCTAGATCATACTCATATTCTCTCTCTCATTCTCATTCTCACATGTCATAGATTAATAAACTCATAAAGTGACATAACTACATAACGTGTCATAAGTCATATATTATATTTATCATTATTTATGATATAATATTAATATATTATATTCATATTGTGACGATGTCATATTATGATATTATATTTGTAAAATTTATCATCATCATCATACACATGCCAATGGACCTCATTCACCAAACGTAAACAAACAACATTTTAGTCATTTGGTAATGTGTCATTTGGCGGGTAGGGTCCCATATACTCATATAGATCTAATCATGATTATGATATATTGAAAAAAGCTTGTGTATCAGTTAGTTAGGTAGATCTAGATCTTATCTGTAGAGCAGAGGGACTAAAGGCAAAGCTCTTCGACTATTAGACTAATTGTCCTGGTGTAAAATTATAGCATAGATCTAGGTTTAGACTTAGAATAGTTAGTAGAATCTAGATCATCATCATGTCACGTAGATCTAATTATTCTAATAGTTGAAGAGCTTTAGTGTTAGTCCCTCTAAGAATTAGATCTACCTAGAACTACTAGATCTGATTTTTTTTTTTCAATATATGGGACTCCGCCCACCAAATGATACATTACCCAACATTTTCTCTATATGTTCTAGATACAAATTACGCAATACGTTAGGCTGTCACATGATACATAATTTTCACTATTTTATCAATATTATGACATGGCTAAATGTGTTTATTTACATTTGTTTTGGTGAATGAGGTCCATTATCAGTAATCAATACTAAGTTACTCTCATTACTAGTAATACTAGTATTAGTACTACAATGACTAGATTACTGATTTGATTAATACTCATCAAGTCATTACATTTATTGCCATTATATATCATAACATACTTAACATACTCATACTAGAATAATAGATTTTATAATGCCTATATGTATACTATTACTAGACTAGATCTACATAGAAAAAGAAAATGTCAAGCTGGAAGAAAAGCAAAACTCAGAAAATTCACAGAGAGCGGCCACAGGTAAACACTAACTCACAACTGTTAATTGTTATGACTCAAAATTAGTAAACATTTTACTCATATTAGATTATTAGTATTGAATTAAAGTTTTACTTAGAAAATACTAGATCTACTACTGTAATATATTTATCTAGGGTAATATTTATATTACTAATCTAGATATCAACTTAGAATAAATTATTAGTATGAATATCTAAATTATAGATTAGACACATAAAGATCAAGATCTAATTTCTAATAGACTAGAATTCTACATGTAATTAGTAGTATTTATAAGACTATTATAATGTGTCACTATAGATAGTATCTATATTATAGATTATCTAGACTCTTAAAGCTGCCCAATCCTCTCTTTACTTTAGCATCCTATATTGAACAACTCACCACATTTTTATCAATGCATCCTTATTGATGGTTATTACAGAAATACTGTAGCAGAATGGTGTGCAGTCCATTTTTCTAATCTAATTTGTAACACATTTTAGTTATAGATTATGTATTCCAATGTGAAATCTTTGATTCTAGAGCTACTTGGTGATAAAGTGCACTGGTATTAAGAGATATGAAATTACTGTACAATCCAGTATTTACTATCTAGATATGGAACTTAACGTAAATCAACTCTAGTGGCTTTAGACTAAGACTCTAGATTCTATCTGACAGACTGCTGCATGCCAAAAGTTTTTCTTAAAAAAGCATTAGCGTAAGCTAGATCAAGATACTTTGGCTCCATTATTTCCAATGATATGCTACTTGATGAGAGCAATAATTTAATAACAGGAAATCTATAGCATTTTTTATAACAGGAAAGCTTTAGAAAGCAATGGGTACCTTGTCAAGTGTGAACATTTGTCATGCCTTCTGATTTCTCTTTTTTTATTTTTTAATGAAATATTTTTAACAAACTTTTTTTTTCCAGCCAGAAGATAGGGCACATTTGGGCATGTTAGAGAGGAAAAAAGATTACAGAGAAAGAGCAAAGTAAGTTTTTTTTAATCTTATATGCCAAATTTATAAATACAGTATTTGACATGTTTATAACTCCTTTAATATAAATGGATTTTGTATTTTTTAATTATTATTTTAACTAACCTTGAAGGATTTTAAATTTCATTTTTTTTTCATTAAGTTATATTTGTTAGTTTTTTTGCCTTCCTGTATTTTAGAGACTTCCATAAAAAGGAAGAGACAATCAAGAAATTAAAGAGGAAAGCTGAGAACAGAAACCCTGATGAGTTTTACTTTAACATGACACGTACTAAAAGATTGGTGAGATAAACACTTCTCAAAATGTTTAGAAGTTTTTAATAAGAATATTAACAGTTACGGATAATGCAGACACATGCTCCCTTTCCTTTCCTTGTAATCTTATAAATACTAGAGAAATTCTCTTCAGGTTTTTTTGTAAATTTTTTGTGCTGTGATACTCTTTTTTTTTTTTTATTTTATTAAACTGATTGATTGCTGTTTTTTCTTTACTTGATTATTTTTATTATAATTTTAAAATTTGAAATAGGTCAGTGTGTTTCAGGATGGTTGAGAGGGTCAGGGGTTAGAATTAAAAAAAAAACTTGATTATCTTAATATTCAACAATGCTTTGGAAAAAAAACTACTAAAACTCTCTTTTGAATGTTTCAGAATGGAGATCATAAATTGCGTAAAGAAGCTGAGCCTGTTGTAACTGAAGAGCAAAAGAAATTGATGGCAACCCAAGACAGGCGATATGTATTATTTAGACTATCTAAGGAACTAAAGGTAACTACTTGTACTAGAAGATCATTAATATAATTTTACATCTATTCCCTATTATACCAGGGATCATTTTATTTCTGAATCAATTTTTTTTTACATTTTCAGAAAATTGAAAAGTTAAAAAAGACTTTACACATGATAGATAGTGATCAGAAGAAAAATTCTCATGTAATTTTTGTGGATTCAAAAGAAGAAGGTAATAATAGTTAAATTAAGACTTTGTAAAGGATGTTTCATTCCATAAATGTATGACCGTATTTTTTAAATGAACAGAAAAAACTGCCATGAAAATAAGGTCCTTATAATCATGGTATTGTCATCTCTTTGTAAGAATGGTATTGTCCAGTAGTTCAAATCTTTAGAAGTAATACCCCACATTTGCAGATTTTCATTACAATGGAAGTTATTTTTCAAGGATATCCATATTATTTTGTTAAATTGTGATTTGAACTCAATTCAAAGTTGGTCCCTGTACCCTCCACCTCAAACAGGGCTTGTGATCTGGTTTGATTCTTTATTAAACACAGAGCTCGATTTGATTTGTTTTTTATAGATTTTTTCTTTTAATACAACTATAGGAAATTCTAATGTAATTTTCATTTATTTATTTATTGTTTGACATGTTTTAGCATTATTTTTATATCACTAAAATTGTACATATATATATACATTTAGTTGGGTACATTTTTAATTTTCAGCTAAACATTTTGATGCTGCCAAATTCTTTGATACACATCCTGCATTTATAGACAGAGCATTTAACCGACCAAAAATGGAAACTTTAAAGACCGGTCAATTTGTAACAGAGGCTGAACAATTGCAGGTATTATATACATACAATTATTGTTATTAACCATTTGGCCACTAGAGTCGCCGGGAGTCGCCTCTACCGGTAGACAACTAGAGTCGCCGGCAATCGACGATTTTGGGTTGTCTCGTTTACGCGCGCACTGCTAGTTTTTAAATAACTATTTATACCTTTACTAACTCTGACCTAGAAGAGTGATAGTGATGCTATTTTTAGGTGTTTATTTTGTATCTGCAGCATGTTTCAATGGATTTTTATGATTTTTTGAAAATTACGTTGTTTTTTTTTTTGTTTTTTTTTGCTACTCTACAAAATCGAACATTTTAGGCTTAAGTTTAGGCTTCAATAGAATAAGATTTTAATGGAAATATTAATGTTTGAGCTGTAGAATAAGGATATAATGATTGGGGTAAGTGATTTAGAGCCATTTGAGACAGATAGTAGTGAAAATGAATAAAAAATCGATTCTAGATCCAGTATTGAATATGTTAGGTCTAGTCAAACAGGAGATTGGAAGGCAACTAAAAATGACGTGATATTTGAATGTTTTTGAGCTCTGTAGGCCTATTTATGACTTCAAACATGATGCTTAAGCCTAGATCTATTTTTTCTATTATAAAAAGAAGGTTTTAGTTAGGTTTTATTAGTTTTTTTTTTGTGAATTTAGTCAAAAAATATTTTTTTTTAAATAACTAATACAGAGCTATATCCCCTCTCTTAGGGATGGGGTAGATAGTTTCTGACAACTGCTTAGTGCTGAAAGGGTTAAACAGATCTGAGAAATTCATTCACTTTATTTTTTTATGTGGAATTCATAGCATTACTTGTTTATTTTTAATTTTTCAACATTATAAATTGTACTTACTTACTGTCTCCATGGTGCATAACAAATGTAATAATTGTCCTTAATGTCATTATGAGGAAAATTTCTACATGTAGATTTATTTCTTAGTAGTCAAATAAAGCTGAAACTATACCAGTGTTAAGCCCTTGTTAGTAGCTAAATAAAGCTGAAACTATACCAGTGTTAAGCCCTTGTTAGTAGCTAAATAAAACTGAAACTATATCAGTGTTAAGCCCTTGTTAGTAGCTAAATAAAGCTGAAACTATACCAGTGTTTTTGGTCTTGTTAGTAGCTAAATAAAGCTGAAACTATACCAGTGTTTTTGGTCTTGTTAGTAGCTAAATAAAGCTGAAACTATACCAGTGTTTTTGGTCTTGTTAGTAGCTAAATTTAATTGATTCATATTGGTAATTTTCACAATGTTGGATTTCACTCCCCCCAGGCTGTGATGGAGGCTAAAGATGCTGCTTACAAAGAGATGACAAGAAGAATGGACAGAGCCAAAGAACTGAAAATTATTGCTGACAAATTGGAAGCAAAACTTCATACTCTTGTAAGTGGTTGTTATTATACAAAATTATGTTTGTGCCTTATGTATGTAATAATTAACACAACTTACAATAGTCATTGAAAGGATAGTTAAATTTAAATTTAATTATAACACACCAATTGTCTAATGAATTCAGTGTCAATTTCTTCACAAATCTTTTTTTTTTTTTATTTATTTATTTTTCAGGATAAATCTGCCAAGAAAAAGTGTATACAGCAAGAGACCAAAAAGTCTGCAGCTCAATATGTCTTTTCTTTTAAGAGGCAGAAATAAATTTGACTTGTAATTAGCACCCCAGTGTTGAAAAAAGTTTCTTTTATTTATGTTATTATCAGTTCACAAATTGACACTAAAGGGAAAAGATTGTTATGCACAAAAGAATAACTTAACAGCTTAATCTCTCATTTTTTTCTTTTCCACAGTAAGAATAATTTTAATAGACAATATAATTGAAGACATAATTTTATTTATATATATAAAATCGCTTTTGAAATGTCTAATTTTCTAATGCATCCTTTAAGTCTATCAAAAGGAATAGTTCCCGATAATGTATGTAACAACAAGAATACTTTAGCTATGTTGTAGATGTTGAGAAATTTTACAGATTTATGCTTATCAGTGATGGCATATGATAGGTTTAAAAAATGAATTTTGCTACATCTACATGGGCATAGTCATTTCTAGCCTGTAAGAATTGAGGCCATTTTTCAAAATTTTTATTTTCACTAGTTACTTGTATGTGTCATTCAGAGTACTGATTGTGCAATACTGTTTTACACCTTATAAAATGGAAATTCAACAACAAAATTATGTAATAATTTGAGGGAAAAATTATTTTTTTTTAATAATCAATAAAAATCTTTTTTATTTGGTCTACTGATTATCTCATAAATTATTAAATCGGAGAAGGGAAAATCTAAAAATAAATATTTAAAGATGAAAATCTACTTCAACAAAGACAATGTGACCCAGAGTCAGTGGTGTCACCCTGTGATGTAAGCTCGGGGTATCACCTCCCCTCCCCAGGAAAAAAAATAATCCTTCTCTCAAAAACAAATAGCTTTCTTTATGTTTAACCATGTTTTAACAATAAAACTCTAAGGTAATTAATAAATTGGTTATACTCAAAACATGGTTTTCGACTTTATTTTAGAATGTCGTTTTTTCACATTTTATAAAATGTTATAATTGTAAAATTAAAATGACCTTGAGATGAACATATTTTTTACTAGAGATTATTTCAGAGCTTCTTACGGAAAAGATCTTCAATAATACTAGTGTTTCTTTCTCAGCTGCTTCCGAAAAAACATATCGAGCACTGAACGGGATTACGTCCTGCGAAACTTCGGCAAAAAAAGCCTAGAATGGCAACCCAGGAAAAAAAAAAGTTTAGTAGATTTTTTTTTTAAATTTGATAGCGGCCGTCGGAATCGCTCTGGAAAATAGCAAGAAAGAGAGAAAGGCATCTTGCAATAATTAGTCCAGATTCAGTGACATGTCTAAAGCAAATGAAGCTGTTGTCTCACACAAGACGGTGGAATTTTTCAATATCGAGACGGATATGAGATTAGGGTGTATCTTATCCCCATTTCTCTTTCTTGTAGCCATCGACAGTGTCATAGAAATACATTAAACAGGCTGCATTCGGATCCCATGGCGTAAACCGAACTGAGTTGGATTTTTCAGATGACTAAGACTGCTTTATTGATCCTTACGGAAATTTGTTGTGATTATAAGGACTCATATAAAGACAACACAACAGAAACATACACATAAATACAACAGACACAACATAAAGAGTTCATTCAGCGACTACACACGGGTATCTGATCAATGAGTGGCTTCGACGTAGTTCTGATGGAGAGGGTGGCCGTTGTCTTCCAAGATTTTTTCGATTTTTCTTAGGCACTTTTGTTCAAAGAGTTCCTTTTAATGTGGTAAAACTGTTAGTGTAATTTTTGATGCCCTTTTTATGATGTTATCTAGACGTCGCAACAGTTTAGATGAGGCGTTGCCTTGCCAACAAGTTATTCCGTATGTTAGCACTCTGATTTTAGTGTCGAAATTTATACCTTTGTCTTTCCAGATAGTTTTGCAAGAGCTGCAGTGAACTACAATTCTGGCCAGTAGTTCTAGTTTGATTCCTACATCTGAAACGATAGCTCCATGTTCCCGGTATTTAAAACTACTGACACGTATCAGCATTTGCCTTCAATAGTGGCATCAGTAAGATTCCTAATTCCAGAAATATGCAAGGACCTTGTACTTGCTAAAAAAAATGCATGTATATTTTAATTAATAAGTTTTTTTGTTTTATTATTATTTGCGATCCAGTATTTCATGTTAAGCGCAACCCAGTTACAACGAGAGCTTAAATATTGTGTTCATCTGGCCTACCTAAAGCCGTTGTCCATAACATTTACTTAGTTCCCTTTTCACTGTCTGCACTAGTCTTGGGCCAGAACTTTTTTTTTTTTGTAAAACAAAAAAGGGGTGGGGGTCTCAAGTGTGTGTTAGTAAGAGTTCTCCAACTGTCTTTCTCAGAAATTATTTACAATCAGCTGTTTTAATCTCTGTGAGAAAAAATGACGACCCAGTTGGTCTTTATAGCATTTCGGGGGTGGGTCACTTCTGCTATGCCGTCCTCTTAAAAAGTGTCATCCCCCATACGTGATACGTGCCTTATCCAGCGTAACCATTAAACAATATGTACGGTCGATCATACCAGCGTTCAACAAAAGCTTACCTGGCAAGTGTGTATTGGTAGATTTAAATCTTTTAGGAAGTCTTAATTATCTTACAGCGCGGAAAGGACTGGTCTTGTTGACTCCATACAAATAGGGATCTTCCAGGTAGTGCCCCCCCCCTCCACCAAACTCGCGAACACTCATGCCAGATATTTGACGCTGTCTCGTTTGAGTCATCACAGTGACGGCATCGCGAGTCGAAGTTTGGCAAGAACCGTGCATTATCCCGTCATACCTTGAGGAAATATCGATCTTCATTTAATCCTTTTTTATGGTAACCTGAAGGATCTTTTTGAAGTCTGGGCCATTGAAAAGTATAAAGCCGTTCTGCTCATCTCTCTGCACTACCATACAGTACAGGGTGCTGTAGCTTGATACACGAAGAACAACATAATGCCTCAGTTGTTGTTTTTTTATTTATTGAAGATATTCTCGACCTTTCATCTTGCAAAAAAATATTCACATTTTATTTTAGCGACTGAACATTAGTTACAGTATCCGTAAATATTGGCTTCCCTTTTAGGCCTACTAACAAATGATACTAATAGGAAGTAAATAGTTCAAATACTTTTTAAAAAGCACAGCTCATGTTGAAATTGCATTTTTGAATTAGGCCTAATAATATAATTAATTTTAATAGATCTAGACCATAGACTAACAATAATAAATGTGTGCGCTTGAAATTGTTTTTATCAATGGACCACATTCAGCAATCGCAAACAAACAACATTTAGCCTCGTGATAATATTGATAAAACAATGAAAAAAAACAAACCTATCACGTGACAGCCTTTATGGATTTTTCCAATAGCGTCGCCCACAGTTCATGAGGCGCTGTAGTATAGTCTAGATTAGTGATGTCAAACCATCTTTATCATTGCAGCAGTGGCGTAGCATCCATGGCGCGAAGGGGTTCAATGAACCCGGGCCCACGACCATTAGGGGCCCAAAGCCTGTGGCCATAATAACAATTTCGCAAAGGGGCTCATTGCGCCAATGACTCTTGACCAGTTAGGGTTCACATGAGAACCAGGAGATGAAGTGACGGGGATGAAATGACCGGGAACCTAGCCCTAAGCGTGCGTTTAAGGTGGCAATCGTTTCCACATCGTCCATATCCACCCATTATGTTAACCATTGATAGTATTACAGGAATGGTGGGGCAAGGGATGGAGAGATTTTGGTTAAGAAAATATTATTGAATTTACAGGGGGGAAGAGGAAAGGGTGAAGGGGGCGACAACAACAATTACGTCTGTCTATTTCGATACAGTTGTTAATTATTCAATTTTCTCAAAGCTTAATTGTTTTAAATTTTATTATGCATTTAAATTATGTAAAAGTGAATGTTTTATTTTGTAGTCAATTTTTCTAGTAAACTCCAAATGTCTCGTTCTGAGGCCGCATGACACCACGTGCTCTCTTCTATGTCAATTGTCAGCTAAGGCAAGTTGGCGCCTAAGCTGGTCTTTTAAGCATTTCGGTATTACGCCGACCACTTTATTAGCTCACCAAAAAAAAAAAAAAGACCGCCTTTTGCATGCATTTTGTCTGAGATTCGTCTCTCATACAGGATACTGCTCTGTCAAGCGTAACTGTCGGATTTAAAGAATTCCCTCTATATCATATTTGCCCAACAGAAAATTTGCTGCCGAGGACAGACGCAGATGCGAAAAGAAAATCTTAATCGACCACCGGAGGACAATGGTTATGCTTGCCCTGGATGTGGCAAAATATGTAGGTCACATCTGGGGCTGCGTAACCACTGGAAATACTGCATTTCTCATTAATCTTCGGATTTGATGTCAAGCCTTATTATAATTATTATTTTGCTGGTAAAATTATGACCATGTGTTCATGTGTCTAATGTCCCGTACCAAAACAAAGGAAATGGTGATTACACAGCTGCTCTACTCCTTACTTGCTCACACTGAACAAGATATCTAGCTAGCGGTCAACGAGTTTGCGTACGCTGCATCCACTTTTGATTTAACTATAAACCTAGTAAAAAAAACGTGGGGTTACGTTAGGGCGTGGTGAAGAAAGGCCCAGGAGATATCTGAATGGAGGGATGTGTAAAAGCAGCCCATATCTTTCCATGGGCTGTAGCACCAGTAGCAGTAGTATATAACCTTTCTTAGTATAAATTATTTAACCGAGCAAGGCTCGGCCACCTGATATTAAATATTATAAATGAGGAGACCAACTTAGGCCTTAGGGAGCAGGTTGATAACAATATCTACAAGACTATTGTAATAACTTCAAGTGAAGGCAACTCAACGACAACAATGTTTATTTACACGACATCACAGCAACACAAAACAACATCTACATTTAGCACTGTCTCTTCATGTTGACTCTCAACGTGAGCGGAAGACGTTATTCTCACATGTCAACATTCTGTTCTAGTCCGTTCACTATAGGTGCGCACCTGTGCACTAGCCTGAATGATGGTGCGCAAGTGAGAGTCATTACATTGCCCCCGTCTTAGCACTTTTCGTCCCGAAAAGAAACACTGCAGCTGATGTTTGACAGTTCAGGTGGAGGTCGATCAGTGGGAGTCACAGGCGGTAGGTAGGGTGTTCCCCACAAAGCCATCCGCATTGTTCTGCTCCAGTGCCGCTTTCTCTTTCTCCAGTTGACCAGGCTGTTGTTGAGACGATGACGTGGCCGTTTGACACACAAAGAGATAGTGTCGAGCACTGTTTTCGTCAGTACAGCCGTTGACAGGACACGCTGTTTCAGCAGACCCTCCTGACAGACGCCTCTCATAGAAGTTGTAGGTTCACATGCAACCACGTTGCAAACAAAGTCCGATATGCCGCATTCATCCACAGCTAACAGTCTCACGTCCAGGAGATAGGTCTCCTCAAGTTCAAGTTGAAGATGTCTTCCTCTTGACAGCTGAGATTTAGAATGGGTTGATTGACATTCATCTATGCCAATGTCGATGATGATGGTAGAGGTAGACATGTCTTGTTGATGGTTTTCTTGGCATCCACATTCCCAGTGTGATGCGCCGCACGTACAGTTCATGCTCAAATTCTGGATGCAGTTGTCAAGCTTCGAATTTCTCTCATGAGCACCGGCAGATAGGCAGAGGTCTTTAAGGTCCATAGCAACAGGCTTGGACGCAGACCCAACGTTGTCTTGGTCTGTCCGGCTCATTGAGGTAGTCGCTGTAGCTAAATCAGGAACAAACGTTTCAGGCACAAAACAGACTTCAGCTCCTTCATTCATCTCTTTCCTTTCGATTCGGTATATCCCAGTGAGATCGTCGCAGCAATCGTTGTCACGTTCCTCGCCTTGAAAGTCACCCCTGTCAGACTTGCCCACAACACAGTCACAGATAGCGCTCCAATCCCCAGCGCCTACAACACCACTGTTTGTGCAGACACAGTCCTGACCAGGCAGTTGCCCTTTCACAAGAGAGTTTATGCCTTCTTTCGGTTGCGACACCATATGATCACATTGGTCTGTTTGTCCTTCAACTGCTAATACACTTTCATCTACGTTCAACATTATGTCCCTGCTCATGTTCCTCATCATGATCCTTATCGTGTTCAATTGTTCCTTAAATTGTTCCTTAAATTCATCCCCACACTCCTGGATCTTGCCAATGACATCCACAATCCCAGGTTCAACTTCGAACTGGTAGGTCTCCGGATCTTCATCTTCCTCAATCAATGCTTGACGCAGACGAGCCGTAATCCTTTCCTTGCTACCGAAGGGTTTTAAATCTCGGTCCCGAAGCTCTTGTCTCAGCTGTGTAACTGAGAGCTGATGTAATAGCTTCAAATATGTCATTGTAATCAAAGCCTACCTCCTCTCGTTGAGTTGCCTATAATCCTCACTTCTGACGCCAATGTAATAACTTCAAGTGAAGGCAACTCAACGAGGACAACAATGTTTATTTACATGACATCACAGCAACACAAAACAACATCTACATTTAGCACTGTCTCTTCATGTTGACTCTCAACGTGGGCGGAAGACGTTATTCTCACATGTCAACATTCTGTTCTAGTCCGTTCACTATAGGTGCGCACCTGTGCACTAGCCTGAATGATGGTGCGCAAGTGAGAGTCATTACACTATATTGATCATGCAATAGAGCCTTTCTCTGACCAATATTTAGTATTTACTTCAAACTTGATTCCTATCCCTTAAATAGAGTTAATACCAATATATTTACACAAAAACCTCAGAAAATTGCTAAGAACATTGAAATTTAACAGGAGATCAAAGCCCCATAGATTCAAAAAAAAAGATTATGGACCTGTTGAGCAATGCAATGCTGGCAAAGTTTCCTGTATTTTAGACATCCATTCTGCACCATTTGTCTCTTTCATTAGTGGTTGCACTCAACACGTATAAAAGTTTATCAAATTAGTATTTTTTTAATGCTTTTCAGCAATATCTGATGACGAAACAATATCCAAAGAGAGCAATTATGTCATTACTAGGCTTTCCTACTGGTGAGAATCAGAAGTCTGCAGAATTGGCCGAACAAATGCTCCAACTAATTAAAAAAATCCTCATTTATCTTTAAATAAACTACGAGGATAGAGCTATGATGGTGCTTCCAATATGACTGCATACTAGAATAATCTCCGGCCATTGTTTCATCAAAAGACGACGCTAGCGCATTGAGAAGTAGATTCACAGGTTTCTTACTTTCCTATTGTCACAGATGCTATTATAGATTTAATTATATTTAAAACTTGTGT
>JADKLZ010000130.1:31102007-31121014 GCA_021533235.1 Biomphalaria straminea | reverse complement strand
TTTTTAAATTTTAAATAACTTTATTGTTATTTTCCTGGTTTAATTTTTCCATGCAAAAAATTAGTGATCAGATTTTGTTATTTTAAAGTTCTATCTACTCTGTTTATTCTAATAGAGCTACCACAGCTGTTACTTCTACTAATTTGGATTAAGTTACTAGAACCTTAAAAACATCATACATATCATCATGTTCACTCATTAACACCTATTAAAAATAAAATGTTAAGAGAAATGGACATCTTTACTTTTAATATAAGGAAACTGGATGACAGCAAGTATGAGTTCCTTTATTTTATTATTTTGTTTTAGGTGATTGGTCGTCCTGTGATGCCACCCTATTGGGCCCTTGGCTTCCAGCTCTGTAGATATGACTATCAAAATATATCTAATTTAAAAGAGGCTGTGGACTCCACTGCTCGATATGAAATACCACATGTAATTATTGCTTAGGCTGAAATTTTCTTTTAATAAATTCCATTGATTAAAAGTAAAGTTTATAGTTAAATTCTTCAAAAGTAATACTTATCATATCTTCACTTCTAGCATTAAAAATACTGTTTTGTTTAAGTTTACTTTTATTTTTGTTATCACTTGTACAATATGTCACACAAAATGTAGGTGTGATTTTTATTTCACTGAGGGATAATTTGTTTCTCTTTTACATTGAAGGATGTCCAATATGTTGATATAGATCACATGGATACCCAAAAAATCTTCACAGTTGATCATAAAAGATTCCCTAATTTAAATGACTACTTTAAAGAACTACAAAAGGGAGGTATGAGAATCATCTACATACTGGTAAGTGTAACAGCTCAATTACTTTTTGAAATGTACACTGTTGTTTTTTTTTTCAAGAAATATAGTTATATCTTATGCATGTTTTAATTTATATGTTGAGTTTCAGTGAGTCATTTTTAGATAACTGTCTCAGATTTGAAAATAATAATAATAACCTTTTGCAATTAAATTTAACATAGACAAAACGATAATCAAACTATTCTACACAGCAACCATCAGCAGTCTTATTAACTTTGCCATCACCTGCTGGTACAGTAATACTCCACTGGCACAAAGATTCAGAATAAATAGACTAATTAAAAAAGCATCGTATATTACTCAAGCACAGCTACCATCTCTTGAAGAGCTTTTCCAAGAAAGATGCATTTCCAAATCACTTATGATTCTTAAAGACAACCTTCACCCATTAAACCACTGTTACATAAGATCTGAACGAAGTGGTCGTCTCCTTTCCATCAAGACTAAAACTGAAAGATTTAAAAACTCCTTTGTCCCACTTTCGATCAGAGTGTTACGAGATCAGCTGTCATCGAGAAGTACATAGAAGTCAAATTCATAAAGCGCTGGTTGTGAATGTGCATGTGTGTTTGTATGTGAATGTTGTTCGAATTTTTCATTAACATTGTTTTTGTATAGTAGTTACGCAGACGTTGTCAAGTTGTAATCAAACTGAATTTCCATTAGATTGGATCAATAAAATTATCTTATCTTATCTTATCTTAAATCAATAGGGAAGCAATTATATTTCCTTATTTAAAAAAAATATTTCTATAGGATCCCTGTATGATCTCCAATGAAACCAACTACTATCCCTATGAAGAAATGAAGAGAAACAATTGTAATATAAAGTGGGCACCTAATGTCACAGTTCCTGATGATGCTAAAGATACTGATGGAGCATTGTTGGGTTATGTAAGTGATATTACTTACATATTAAATAAAAAATTTTTAATTGCTTTATGTCTTTCCCTGTACATAATGTACATAGGCTACTTGGTTTGACTTGTTTTGTGTTTTTAAACATAATTACAATATAAAATGGGTGTATTATCATATTATGTTGAAAATATATGTTTAGTATTTTATCACTAGAAGGAACTCAGTGTAAATTTTATGTGAATGGTATGTCTTCACTAGTTTTGAAAATTTTAAATAGTATTGAAATTAGATAGAAACCTGTTTCAAACTAAATGCATATTTAGATTTTTTTTTTTACTTTTAAGGTCTGGCCACAAGGCAAAACAGTTTTTCCAGATTACCTGAAAAATTCAACTAAAGCTGTTTGGAAAAAGTTAATAGTAGATTATAGAAATAATCTTACTTTTGATGGTCTTTGGATTGTAAGTACTACTTTATCTTTATACAACATTTCTTATTTGTGAATAAATTATAGCTGATACAGATTTTCTTTTTAAAGTGAATTATAAATCGATGTATGTAACCTAATTTGTTGTTTAAAAATATTTATTTTATCTAGGACATGAATGAGCCTGCAAGTTTTGGTACAAATGAAGAGCGACCTTTTAACTGGCCAGAAAATGTTAAGCCATACTGGAGTTTACAGTGTCCCAAAAATCTCAAGGAAGATCCACCTTACAGACCAAGTAAGTGATCAAAAACAAGGATGTTTGTTTGGGAAACTTTAGTAGCAGCATTCCTTTATAAATTTTGTTCATATACTTGTTTTTATGAAAATATTATATCGTACCCTAATTATTGCAGAAGCTGCTTATTTGTGGGATACTAAGAATAGGAAAGGGAGACTATCAGATAAAACAATTTGTATGAGCACAGTACAGGGAAATAATGATGAGTATTCTCACTATGATGTTCATAACCTGTATGGCTGGAGCCAATCCGATGTGACACTGGAGTAAGTAGCCTACAGAGATGTGTCATAATTTTGATTTGATTTGATAGCTCATAAATATAAACATCCATTCTCTTGATTTAGTTTTAATTATGGGATTAAATTAATTTGTAAGTTCATCTTTAAGATTTTTTGAATGGTGTAGAAGAGTAATAGATTTTTTACCTAAAAAAAAGATCATCCTCAAATTCTGAAAAAAAAAAAAAAATCAGGATATTAATTTGGTGCTGTCAATCAAAACTGGCAACCTTGAGCAGAACAGGCTTTCTTAACTCTTACATCTCAATTCAACTAATTCACGTTAATGAGGAGTCAAGGACACTTAGTAAAGTTAACATTATGCTTTAGTTTATAATTCTTCCTTGTCATCTCTAGCTTAGCAGGATAATATTTCTTTCTAAAGTGGTGGGTTTTTAGACAAAAGAATAGGAAAGATTTAGAAATCTACTTCACTAGTCTTACTATTCTCTAGAAAGATCAAAACTTTAAGAATTTTGATATCCAAGACTTGGATAGAGATTGTGTTAGTTGTTTGTTTTTATAAATAGAGTTCTCATAAAATGAACACTTTTCATTGTTTAATTTTAACTGGGTATTTTTTTTTTGTTGAAACAGTGCAGTTAGAGAGGCCACTGGTGAAAGAGGTATAGTCATCAGTAGGTCAACATTTCCTGGCTCTGGTCAGTGGGTGGGTCACTGGCTTGGTGATAATGTCAGTCAGTGGAAGGACATGCTAAGCTCTATTATTGGTTAGTATCAGCTGCAGGATTGAAAGAAACGTCAGAAAATCTTCTGTGTAACTAACTGTATATTCAATACAAATCTTTTTTTTTTCTTCCTAGGTTTACTGGAGTTTAACCTCTTTGGAATTCCCTATGTAAATATTTTTATTCATTTTTTTTTGTAATTGTTGTAAATTTGTATTGGCTGTTAGAATTTCAATTTTAAATTACTAATGTTGATATTTTGTATTTTTATATATAATATGCAATCATTCTAAACAGATTGGTGCAGATATTTGTGGATTCTTTGAGAACACAACAGAAGAACTTTGTTTAAGATGGATGCAACTTGGAGCTTTTTATACCTTCAGTAGGAACCATAACACCAAGGGACCAATAGTAATGTGACATTCTCTGCAATTGTTTAGTATTTTAATTGGAAAATTTAATTTAAAAACACTAAGTCATTTAAAAAATATACTTTATGCAGATCAATTTAAGTTTTCAATTTGCTAGAATTACAGTATCAATTAATGTTTTAGTTTTATTTTTTTGTAAAACTGCTTTTATTTATTAAACTTAATCATAAATCTTAAGCCTCAAGGTCCTGGGCAACTTGGTGATGATGTTGGTTTTGCATCAAGGGACATAATGAGAGTTAGATACCAGCTTTTACCTTACTTGTACACCCTTTTTTATTACGCTCACACCAAAGGATCAACGGTCATTAGACCACTGCATCATGAGTAAGAAAACAAGCTTTTTTTTTTAGTCTTTTTTAATCAACTATTTGTTTAAGTAATTTCTATATTTAAATAATTATTTTATATATAAATATGAATCTGATATAGAAACAATTTTTTAAGAAAAATAGTTTTTTTTTGTCTCTTGATATAGTCAATGTATTCATTTATGTTCTTAATGAAAGATTTCCCACAGATACAATTGCATTAGCTATAGATAGACAGTTTCTATGGGGATCTTGTTTACTGATTTCTCCAATTTTAGAACAGGTAATTTAACATAACTTAATTGATATCATGTTTTGTTAAAAAAATACATGTATTTTTTTGTAAAATGGAAATATTTTTATTAAATGCATTGGTTGTTAGTGATACATTTATTCTGTGTAAAATAAATATTGACTCTATTAAATACATTGGGAGCTAGTGATACATTAAAATCATATATTGTGAATACCTGGAGAATTTGTGTTTTTTGACTACATTTCACTTTGAACTTTTTTTTTAAAACTATGATAATTTTTATCTAAGCACTAAAACAGGTTAGGAAATCAAAGCTTAGGAGAATATTTAAAAAACTTTTGTTTGATTGAAATAGGGACAGACAAGTTTAAAGTATTACCTACCAAGAGGAACCTGGTACAATTATTTTACAGTAAGCAAGTTTAGGCCTTTTATTTTTCTCTATTATTACTCAATTGGTTCAAGCATTCTGTAATTATTCTTTTTTAAAAAGTTAATATTCAATAATATTGTAGAAAACATCTTTATTCCTAGCATGATGGTGAAACACTGTCTGAAGGTTTGTATAAGTCCATAAGTGTGAATAAAACCAGCAAACCAATGCTACATCTGAGAGGTGGCTGTGTCATCGTACAACAAGACTATGCCAATAATACTCATTATAGGTATAGTATGAATTTACAGACAATAGTTATGATTTTTAAAAACATAGAAAGAATTGTCTGAAAAAAGATTGAGGAGTTGTAGTTATTTAAATTTTTTTAACTATAAAAATTACAGAAAATTGTTATTTCCCAATGTTCTAATAATTAATGAATTTATTATTTTGTTTATTATGTGAAGCCGCCAAAAACCACTTACTATTGTTGCAACACTTGATGAATCTGGAAATGCTGATGGTAATTTCTATTGGGATGATGGCATATCAATAGGTACATAAAATTGTTGAAAGATAACATTAATGATGTCTAAGATTAATGATAATTTTATGAGACATCTATAAAGAATAACTGTATTTAACCTATAAAAATGTCTTGTCTTACAGATTCCATAGAAAAGAAAATGTTTTACTTGGCTGATATCACAGTGAATAATGTGAGGCTATTATATTTTCCTTATTGTAGATTTACACAATTGTGTATGTCAGTATATTTTGTCTCTGTAGAGCATTGGAGTACAACACCAAAGCTGATTTTTTTCATCCTTGAAATCCTTTTGCTCTTACAGTACCAGTTATCATTAACAGTGCAACAATTACCACCAGAAGCAGAATGGAATAAGATAATGTTCAAAAAAGCTTTGCTCATGGGCATCACCAACACTGTTCGACATGTCACACACAAGGGCACTGCTCTAACATTCAGACAATCTGGCCAGGTAAGTCATACAATGAAGTTACACTGGGATAAAACTTGACTTGCAGTTGGATTTGGAAGTTTGGACGGGCCTACATTAAATGAGGTTCTATCCAGAGAGGAATGGAGAAAGATGGTTGACAAATCTGGTGTGGTGCACCAACAATACAACAGACTAGGGAATAGGTGAAGGTATTCTAGAGAGACATAATTGGCAATCTCTTTGGTGTCAGAGGAACCACCCATTTTTTTGGTTGGCTCTCTTTTCTACCAGTGCTGAGGTCATAGCTTTCTTTGTCAGCCTCTCTCCACATGGTGTGGTCCTATGTTGTATTCCCATGGTAGTGTCTTTTCTTGTTGTGTTAGTGTACCCTTATTTACAGTTGGTTACTCATGCATTATGAGCTTCAGATTGTTGACACATTAGTCCAAAATTTAAATCCCTTAATCTTTACTTACTGACAGTTCATAAATGTTGGCTATTGGACAAAGTAATCTTTTAAAAATGAGTTTCAGTTTTATAAACCTCTACTTATTTCATGACAGATGAAACTGTTGAAATACAAACTTTTTTTGTTCTTTCATAAAGGTTTTGGAAGTTGACCTTCCTGATTTACCAATGACCAGTGATTTCTCAATTGGATGGTTAGATGGCTTGGACTGTTTCCCTGAGGCAGAAGGTGAGTGGGTTGAGTTTAGACCTAATATAAAAATTCCTTTTTAAGATGTATTAATGTTTGCAGATGTTATTGCCAAGTGATACAATTCAAGCCTTGTTTAGCAAATCATTTTGTAGTAGTCCAAGGCAGTGAATGTTTAAAATGTTTGTTTGTAAAATGTTTTACATGTTTCGGATGTTCCTTCAGAGTTGAAGATAGTTATTTCCTAGTCCAAACCTCCCGCAGGATGACGGGGGATGGGAGCAGGCAGGGTTTGAGCCCGGGACCATCGGTAAATCGATACGACAGTCCAGCGTGCAAACCGCTCGACCAGGCAGCCATGTTTAGTTCTATTAAACTCTAGACCTAATGACCCTTGAATCATTGTTTTGAAAATATTTACAAGCTGTAAGTTGTAGATGTTCTTTAAAAAGACTAAAGATATTTGGTTATATGACCCAAACTTCTATCAGCAAAGTAGTGAATAATTGAGAGTTGGATTCCTACCCTGCACTATTGCCTTATAGGTCCATATGACTTACTCTTTGTTCTAACATTAGAAACCTTGAATCACATAATTCTTTTATTTTATGTACCTTTTTATAAATAATCTTCATTTTTATTTGAAACAAAATTTTTGGTTTGCACAACTTATTATGTTTGTCAGGGAAAGCCGCTAACATAAACCGAACAGAGTGTGAGGCTAGAGGATGCAGTTTTTATGAAGATCCTGTTGCTTGTAGATATAATGGCTCCTATGGACTTAGTGGTTCATTCTTCACACCAACACAGCTTGGGTTTACAGTCAATTTGAATCAGAAAGGGAAAGCTCCTTTTGGTGGGGATGTGACAGAGTGGATTTTCAGTTATGAAAACAGAGGCCGAAATGTTGCCAGGTTTACTGTACGTATTGCTTTGTATTTGATTTATCAATTTTAGGTCATGAGTGTTTTTTTTAAGCCTGTCATTTAATAGAGTTAAGTGACTATATTAACTAGTTCTAGAAATAATAACAGGTTGAGCATTTGTATTATTAGGTTTAAAAAATCATTAATGCTGTTGTAAATTTAAGGGAAGCATTTAATGAACATAAGTTCAATAAGTAACTAAAAAATGCAAATTGAGACCATTAAAAAGGATCCATAGTTTTGTCTCTCATTCATGCCTTAGACCCCCCCCCTGTAACAGATACCTTGGACTGGACTCTCCATAACAATATATCTTTCTCTTGTACATAGAAGTGCACAACAAGATGTACAATGGCCATGTGCAGTGTAGAGTCGCATTACTTATCTTGCTTGATCATCTCATGACTTTTCTAACACTGTACCCCTTCTGAATTATTATCTCATATCTTAATATTCCATAGAGTAGCCTACTTCATTAGTACTGAAATGGTGATTGTATGCATAGATGTTTAAACTCAGGGGCTTAGCTAGGGTGGGAGGGAGGAGGGGGGAGAATTTGAAAATCCCCCCGGGTTCCCACTTTAGTGGGGCCCCCAAATGAGTGTTTTTTACTTTAAATATTAAATATTACTCTAAATGCAGGGCCCCCAAAGAGGTGAAGCACCCTGGGCACCCAAATGATGGCAAATTCCTAGCTATGCCCCTGTTTAAACTTTAAAAGTGACTCTTGTGTCTTTAATAACAGTTTGATACACCAGATGGCAAGCGTTACAAAGTTCCTAAACACATGAACTTATCACCACCTGCAGACCAGTTGACTCTTAATTATGAGTTCAAGATTACTAACTTTGAAAACTTCGCTTTTCAAATTGTTAGACCCAGCACCAAGACAGTGATGTAAGATGCTTTTAATAATTTGTTTAAGTAGCATGAATACTTGTCTAGAAACCAACCAAGATGTGACTTTTTAAAATTACTTTAATGGAAAATGTTTTCAACATATATTGATATTTATCTTCTTCTTGGATGAAGGCTTATAAATTACAACTGTAATACAAATTTGATGGTCAAAAAAATGAAATTGCTTTCTGCGAATTTGAAAGTTATCAACCCCTCTAGTGACAATTTAATTTGTTAAAAATTTTTACATTGCATCTCGACAAAAAAAAGTAAGATTAAAAAAACAAAATTTAAGAAAGTAAAAGTTGTTTTATTTGCAAACATTCAGTTGATACATGCTTAGGTTTAGATCTAGCAGTATAGAAACTACATTTCTAAAAGTATTTCTCCATGGATGGCAAAGTCTAAAAAGGAATTAACTTTTTATAACTTTTTCTTCTAAAACATTGAAATGATGTCATCTTAATTAGTTAACTTCTTCAAGCAGAATCATGTTTAATGTATTTATTTTTGATAGAACCAAAAAAAAAGCATTGTTTTTTTTTTTTTTTTTTTTTTTTAATTTATTATGCTAAATACAAAATCTAAAAGAACTCATATTTATTTCTAAATAATAGTTTTGACATAGGCGTAGGTCCAGGAAGTCTTGTGCTGTCAGACCAGTTCCTACAGATCACAACCAAACTACCAAGCACTAATGTGTATGGACTGGGAGAACATGTCCATGACCATTTTAAACATGAGATGAACAAAACCTGGACTTCATTTGCCAGAGATCAGCCGCCATCATGGGATGTAAGGTCATTGAATAAAAACAGTATAATATTTTAGAGTTTAAAAATAGCTTTAAAGGTTTATCTTTTTTATTGTTATTAATTTTTCTGTTTTAAGGCTATGGCAAATTTATATGGCGTTCATCCATTTTATACCTGTGTTGAAGATTCAGAAGGCAATACTCATGGAATCTTGATGTTAAACAGTAATGCCCAAGGTATAAAAGTTTAATTATGTCATTAATGCCAAATTGCAACTTTATACATAAGTGTTGATAAAGTTTTTTCAATGCGTGGTTAAGTTTTTTAAAAATTTATTATAGCCTTCAATAAAAAGTATGTATTTATTGATGAAAGATATGCAAGGTAAATTGCTTTTTTTATTTATGAAAGATATGCAAGGTAGGCCCTATACATTTTTTTATTTCAAGGTATATGTTTTTAAGAGAACTAATTATTTTTATCTAGTGTTACAGTGGAATATTCTACTGTTGTTAATTGTTCTTTCAGAGTATTCATTTACTCCATTCCCAAGTCTCACCTTCAGAACAATTGGAGGCATTTTAGATTTTTACATCTTTATGGGTTCCAGTCCTGAAGAAGTGATACAGCAATACACACAAGTAAGCTCTTAATACATTACATGATATACAATTTTCTTTTAAATATGAAATGGTAGCAAATATTTTTTTATACACTTAACACAAATTATAAAGCATTTTTGGCTTAACCTTTGAGAGGATCTCACTCAATATTACATGCTGAAAAGTTTTATTTTATTGTTCTAGCAAATAATTGTTGTTTTTTGAAGTAAAGAGTTAGTACTAAATTAGTTTTTTAAAACTAATTATATTATTCTTTCAGGTGATTGGACGTCCAGTCATGCCACCCTATTGGGCTTTGGGCTTCCAATTATGTAGGTATGACTATCACAATATAAGCAATTTAATAGAGGCCGTGGAATCTACTGCAAGATATTCTATACCACATGTAAATATTTTTAAAATGTTTTTATTATTACATATAAATATATATTTATTTATTTTATTTTATTTATTTTATTTTTACAGATATATTTACATGAAAAGATGTAATCTTTGTACAAATAAGTTACAGAAAGAGTTAATTTGAAAATAATAAATGGAATCAAATAGAGAAAGATTTAAGTTTAGAGAAAATAAATGTAATATATTTTATTCAATCATACTTACTAATGTACTAATGTATTCCTTATATTAAACATTGTACTTAAATGTTACTAGGATGTCCAGTATGTTGATATTGACCACATGGACACACAGAAAATTTTCACTGTTGACCACACAAATTTTCCAAATTTGAATGAATATTTCCATAAACTTCAATCTGGAGGCATGAGAATCATCTATATACTAGTAAGTACCTTAAAAAAATAGTGGTATGGGGCAGGAATAATCTACATAGTAATAATTATAGTAATTAGGGAGGGAAGTATTGTCAAAATTGAAAGCAGGAGAAGAAAAAACGATGAGGGTCATTAATAGGCTAGTTTGTACAGTAAAAAAAAAGGGGGAAGCACAGAAAAATTAGGACTATCAATTAATTTGCTAATACAGGTGATAAGTGAAGGATCTTAACATTGAAAAAAAAGTAAATGCATAAAAACAAACACAACTTTGTGTAGAAATGTTTTCATTGATTTAATTCAAATCAAAATGATTAAATGAATGAAGTGACTGACAAATGCTGCAATATAACTTTTTGTTTTCCATTTGATTTGTCCAAGTGTTATTTCAATAAATTGATGTAGTTTGTGTTCATGTTATGTTATAAATAGATTGATGTTTGCAGTCTATGTACAAGTTATGTTCATATTTCAGGATCCATGCATGATATCCAATGAAACTGGCTATGAGCCATACATTCAGATGAAAAAACATGGTTGCAATATAAAATGGGATCCCAGTGTACAGCCCACCAATGATTCAAGGGATACAGATAATGCATTGTTGGGTTATGTAAGTGTTCTAGGTTTACATTTTATTTTTTGGATTTTGTTATTGTGTTCTTGGGTATTGAAGCAAAATTATTAACATTACATTTTAAAAAGTCAGAAATAAGTACAAGTGAGCCCAAACATTTGAGGCAGGTCATGTGGTGTAATAAAAAAAAGTCTTGTTTTGTTTTAAGAACAAATATAGTTGGTTAATTACATTATGTGTGAAAAATATTTTTTAAAAGGAGGGCTGGAAATCTAAACACAACTATCAACTTATTCTTTTACAGTTAATAATCCTATTTTAAAGCATATCTTTAAATGATTATTAATTTATAATGGAAGTTCAAGCCACCAAAATGATTATTTTCTTTTTTTTTGTTATTGTAGGTATGGCCACAAGGAAAAACTGTATTTCCTGACTACTTAAAACAATCAACTAAAATGATATGGAAGAATTTAGTAGTGAATTATAGGAACAATCTCACATTTGATGGGATCTGGATTGTAAGTATATTTTGTCCCTAGCAATGCATAAATTGCCAATATGTAAAAATTATAATAATCTATTTGATATATTTATATATATACATACCCTCAAAATTATTAAAGAATTTTTCTCTAAATAATGACAACACTGCAGGAGTTTTCTCTTTTGCAATTTTTAGGTGCTTTAGTAAAACTGAATGTGAGTAAAAAGTACAAAGTAAATTATGAGCTAGTTTGTAAGTGACAATGCATCTAAAAAAAAAAGCATGTTTATAAAATGCCAATAAATCATGTTCTAAAGATGAATCAGAAGATTACAATAGTTGTTAGGGTTAAGGTTAGGGATAGTCATTGATAGGATTTGCATGTGTCAGCACTAAGTCCAAACACTTAAAAGGATATTGATGATTAGCAGAAAGAAATTAGTATCTAAAATTACCGGGTGGAAGCAGATTCCCCTTGAAAAGAATTTGTTTTGTTTATGTTATCATAATAATACTTTAATTATAACTGAATCCATTGGTGTAATAAACCGAAATATGCCAAAGAATATCTTTGAAGACTGAAGTTTTGGGGTTTTCAAGATTTTAGAACACACCCTGAGTCCACCTAACTCTTAATAGATACCTGACATTTGTTGGATAACTAAAGGTGGTTTGTCATTGTGTTGACCACATGAGATCATTATTAACCTTTGGCCATAGACCTTTACATCATCTTTACTTTAAAGCACAAAGTCTAAAGAAGGTACTTTCCTTTTTTAAGACCCTTAATGTAATTATTATATAATCTTTAAATACCCATCTTATTTGTATTAAATTTTCCTAC
The DNA here is from genome assembly GCA_021533235.1 of Biomphalaria straminea. Classification (NCBI taxonomy): domain Eukaryota; kingdom Metazoa; phylum Mollusca; class Gastropoda; family Planorbidae; genus Biomphalaria; species Biomphalaria straminea. The sequence goes on along the minus strand of JADKLZ010000130.1, from coordinate 31,108,748 downwards.
TGTTATCTCTGCAATCTGTTTAATTCTAAAATGCAGATGTCAGTATATAGGAGATATATCTAGTAATTGTAATTTTGTTATGTTTTTATAAATTCTGTCAAATTTTAAGGATATGAATGAGCCAGCTAGCTTTGGGACTAATGAAGAACGACCTTTTAATTGGCCAGAAAATGTGAAGCCATATTGGAGCCTACAATGTCCAAGAAACCTGAAAGAAGATCCGCCATACAGGCCAAGTAAGTTCAGCTAACCCTTCTTTGTCTCTCAATAATATTCAATAATAAAACATTGGATACCATAAAGCAAAATACATTAAAATCTGTTTTTATTTCCACAGAGGCTGCTTATCTTTGGGACAGGGACAATAAAAAGGGGAGACTATCAGATAAAACTATCTGTATGAGTACAGTACAGGGAGATAATGATGAGTATTCTCACTATGATGTCCACAGTTTGTATGGTTGGAGCCAGTCTGATACTACACTTGAGTAAGTAAGGTTGGAAAATGTAGAGTGCAGAATAAACAATATAGATCTAGCATTGGTTTTTAATGAGTGTGCGGTGGCTGAGCAGTAAAGAGCTTGGCTTCTGTACCGGAAGTCATGGGTTCAAATCTCCTGGTGAAGACTGGGATTTTTAATTTAAGGATTTTTGGGTGCCCTTGAGTCCACCCAGCACTAATGGGTACCTGACCTTAGTTGGGGAAAGTAAAGCAGGTTGGTCATTGTGCTGGCCACATGACACCCTCGTTAACTGTGGGCCACAGAATCAGATGACCTTTACATTTACTATATACCACAAGGTCTGAAAGGGGAACTTTACTTTTTTTTTTATTGGTTTTTGGTTCTGAAGATGTTAGGATTGTTTAATCTTGCTGGAGTAGCATATATGTCTATTAAAAGAATAAACAAAGTTAGTAAATATACCTCTCCATATTCCCACTACAATGTCATGAGTGTTCCTGCTGATATAAATAAGAAAGAAAAAGGAATTTCAGGAATTTGTTCTAGCATATGGAAAGAGACGTTTAGATGCCTTTATCCTTTTGTTTTGTTTTAGTATCAAGTTATTAAATATTAGTAATTATGTTTTTTGTATTAAAAAGAGGGTGCATAGTCCAGTTTTATCATAGTGATAATATTAAATGACATTATAGTTCTATGTTCTTGTTTGAGTTGTAAAACATTGCATTATTATCTCAACCTTTTTCATTTCATGCCTTCCCCCCTCAACAAAGAAAAGTATACATCATTGCACCCTTCTTAGACAGCTGGGCAATCTGGGGTAGCACTCATATCTCGTGGGCCATGTTGGTGTGGAAAAGTATTTTTATCTTGGTGATTTATGTTGCTACTTATGTTTTGGTAAATTACATATGATGCTAGTGACCGAAACTAGTTTATACATTTCTGGGTGAAATGATATTTTCTTCTTTTTAAATAGAACTTCTTTCATTCAAAATGAATTTTCATGCTTTTCTATTTCCTAATAAATTCTTAAATAATGCATTAAATAAAAAAGGGGCAAATATGTTAGTCCCATTTGGGTTTGTGAAGTCACAGCACTCATGTGTAATCTTTGTAAAAGTAGACGTTGACATTATCATTATTGTTATTAAAATTCAGTAGATCTAAAACAATCAATATTGATTTTAACACAACATTACATTTTATCACTGGTACATATTGTTGACCATATTCTAAAAACAATTTAACACCTACTAGCTAAAATTTAGAAGGTAATATAGTAAATTTTTCAAATAATGAATAAATAACAAAGTTAACTGTCTACTAATTTTTTTTAAATAAACAGTGCAGTGAGAGAGGCTACAGGTGAAAGAGGGATGGTCATCAGTAGGTCAACTTTCCCTGGCTCTGGTCAGTGGGTGGGTCACTGGCTTGGTGATAATGTCAGTCAGTGGAAGGACATGCTCAGCTCTATTATTGGTGAGATTTTTTTGTTTGTGTTTGACTATGTTTAGAGCTATTTTTTAAAACCCTTTTAACCATTTTTTAATGTTTTTGTTATATTTTTTTGATGTCAGGTTTGTTGGAGTTCAGTTTGTTTGGTATTCCATATGTAAGTGCAATTTATATTGAAATCTTTGACTACCATGCTTTCTTATAGTTTTACTTCACAAGTGTTTATAAACTTGAGTGAGATGGCTAAAAAAAATATCTGTTTAATTGTAGAAAATACTGATCAGTTGAGATTTAAAAAAAAAAGAATTAATTAATTATTTTCTAGTATTTTCTTTTCTAAATCTTTTCTAGTAAAGCATTAAGTTTGAAACATTGAAAATAATATTTAATTTTTATACCAACTAACACTGATCATGATAAATGTCTCATATTCTTTTTCAACCTCCTGACAACTCTCCAATGGATTTCTTTTTATTGACATGTAAAATATAATAGGGTAAAATAGTTATTGAGAAAAGAAAAAAATAATGTACATGAAGTCAGAGATCTTAGACTCTAGCCCAGATGTTGTCTATGTTTCCATATCATTTGGAATAGCTGCACTGGCATTATGCTGCCATCCCTCTGTAGGAGTTCTGGGCTAGGATGTGATCATCTTTATTTCTGATGGAACATCTGAAACATAAAAGTGTTTGACTATGTCTTCTTCTTTTAATACCTTGTTTACCCAGTGCTGCTATTATTGCATTATATTTTATTCATCATTATTTCAGCTCTGAAGCTTTAAACTCCATTAAACTCGAATCTGCTTCTTTTGTTTGTAGTTTGAATATTTTAGTCGGTAAAACAAATTTTGATTCAACTAATGGCATGATTTGTTGTGTCAAATATTATGTAGTATTTCTATAAGATTGTCTTGTCACTACAATTCTTCAGATCTTGTTTACTTTGTATATATTTTTTCTTTGACACAAACACAACTGCTCACTGGCTCATAGTTCCTCAAGACTGAATAAGCTTTTACTTTAAATTCTCACAATTTTAATGAAGAAATAGAAGACCAAATAATATTCCTTAGTTACAACTAAACTCATTTCAATTTAATTGTAATTTTCTTACTACTTTTTTCAAAACTTCAGCTACTTCAGGTACTTCCTGGACACCAACGAAACAAATCTTCTTCTACGTGTACTTTATAATCATCTTTTCTTGATTCTAGAATCATTTTCTTCCAATATTTCTCTAAACTATCCTTTTAGAATTTTTTTGAAAAAAAAATTCAGCGATTTCTTTACTTGACCTCAATATTCTTTTGGTTCATAATTATATAAGGTCTTGTTAGGGGATTTTCCCTTGACCAGAAACTTTCTAGATAAAGTCACAGCTAACTGCTGTATCTATCCAAGAATAATAATATTCATTTCAACCCATAGAAGAACAATCTATCCTTAATGCAATATTCTAAACTGTAGAAAAACATTCTAATGTAGAGAACATTCCTCTAATGTGTAGAATAACATTCCACTAACATTATAGCCTGTAGAGCAACATTCTTGCCATATTTAGGTCTAATTGATGATTCTATTTACAAAAATGGAAATTTATAGAACTTTGTTTTTAATGTTTTGTATAGTTACATTGTTACATTGCTAAGGCTTTGTATAGCTTTAAATTTCTTTGTCTTGTTAGCTAGTATTTGTGTTTCTTACACCTAGAACTTCCCTCCAACACTCTTAACCCATTTGTAATTGAGAGTTTTCTGATCAAAGACTGTAAATATTAATTCTTATAACTTTTAATTTGATCTCAACTAAACAGATTGGTGCAGATATTTGTGGATTCTTTGAGAATACAACAGAAGAACTTTGTTTAAGATGGATGCAGCTTGGAGCTTTTTATACCTTCAGTAGGAACCATAACACCAAGGGACCTATAGTAATGAGACGTTTTCTGCAGTATTCAGTATTTAGTACTTTCTGTTTTGTACATTGATTGTGACTTCATTTTTTCATTCTGAGTTGTTTATTTTAATTTCGAATTTTTTTACAAAATTTAGATAAAGATGATTAATTAAAATTTAGTAAATTATCCATTTCAATGCATTTTACACAGCCTCAGGGTCCTGGACAGCTTGGAGATACTGTTGGGCTTACATCACGTGACATAATGAGAGTTCGCTACCGACTTTTACCTTATCTGTACACTCTATTTTTTGAAGCTCATACCAAGGGATCAACTGTCATCCGACCAATGCACCATGAGTAAGAATGGTTCTATAAAAATTTCAAATTTATTATTAGAATTCATACATTAAAAATTTTGTAATTTTGCTCTTTAATGTCCATTTTTTTTATTGAAGATATCCAACAGATGAAATGGCCTTATCAATTGATAAACAGTTCATGTGGGGCTCATGTCTACTCATATCTCCGATACTTAATGAAGTGAGATTTTTTGTTATCACTCATTTATTTTAGGCAAATAAAATTCTAACCTTAAAAAATTGAGGTTTTTCTGCACAAATGTGTTTTTTATTATTGATAGATTATTATAAATTTTTTTCAGGGTCAGACAATACTTGAGTACTATATCCCTCAAGGAAAGTGGTATGATTACTTTAAGGTGACTATCATCATTGCCTGTCAACATAACCATTTTTTTAAAGCCAATACTAATATTAATCAAGCTGAAATATACTTTTTATTTCTGTCATTAGAAAGAAGGAGAAGTCTTCATTAAAGGAGAGTTTAAAAGTGTTGATGTTAATATAACCTCCATGCCTATGTTACATTTGAGGGGAGGTTGTATTATTGTAGAACAGGATTATGCGAACAACACACATTACAGGTGAAAGATTTACAGGTTTCTATAGAGAAGCGGTTCTCAACCTTTTAAGCTCAGCGACCCCTTTTTACAGTCCCCCACTCTGCCGCGACCCCCAATCTCCCCCGCACACAAACCCAGCAATAGAAGAATGGAAAAAAACAATCAATTTTTTCGATGGTCTTAGGCAACCCCTGGCAAATCGTCAATCCACCCCCAACGGGGTCACGACCCACAGGTTGAGAACCCCTGCTATAGAGCTTAGTAATTTTTAAATTTATTTAATGGTGCTTTAAAAAAAAATTAGCAAGCTTTCATTTTTTCAACAGTCGGCAAAATCATTTAACAATTGTGGCAGCACTGGACAGCAATGGTCAAGCTTCAGGAAAGTTGTTTTGGGATGATGGAGTCTCAGTTGGTAATGCTTTAAACTATTCTTTTTTTTTTGCCTTTTACTTTCTTGAACTTGTTGTTTGTTGCTTATTAAAACAATGTTTTTAAATATACATATTTATGGTTGGAAAATTCTTAATTATTTTTGTGCTTTTTAATTTATCTAGATTTTTTAGAATCTGGAAACTACTATCTAGGAAGTATAAAAGTCGAAAATGTAAGTATTTTGAACTGAATAAAATTAGTTTCCTTCAGCCACGTCCTTTATTGTTATATCAATTGAATGTTGCCTACTAAATTGTGTTATTTGCTCCTGTAGCTGGGCCACCATCTGGATTAAACTGAGGTTTTTGCTCTATTATTTTGGCACTGACCATTTTTGTTTTATTTTTTTTTTCTTATCATGATCTACATTTCTGTTACTGTATTTCATCACACTTTGACCAAATTAGGCACCAGGCTTGATCTAGACTTCAGTTGCTTATCATCCTTTTATAAATAAATGTAGAGGGAGAGAGAGACAGAATAAGCTTTTAACCAACAGCTTACTTTTTGGAATCTACACATTCATCATATACGCAGATGTCCATCCCTCCCAATGACATCTGGTTTCGGCTGCACACTCTATCACTCATTAACCCTGATCTTTATTACATTTAAAACTCAGTACACATATCTTCAGACCAGCATCCTTACTCTTTCTTCTTGACCTACCCCCACCCCGTCTCTTTCTCTTGTCTTGTCTTCTCATTATCTTTCAGTTGCACTGGGACAGTTTGTAATCTGATATAGTCCAATCATGTACTGCTCAAGCCAATCATGTACTGTGCAATCTAATCATGTACTGGTCTTCTGTCAGTTTGAAATATGATGCTTTCAATCTTAAATTTGTAGTTTGTTTACATCTAGACAATCATGGCCAGTCATGATTAAGTTTTTGTAATTCTTTAATCTTCACTGTAAGATTTTTCTGAATCATGCTGAAGCTACTCTCTACTGATTCATTTGTCTGCCTCTTTGAAGTTAAAGTAGTCTTTATAATTTGAATCATGAATAAAAAATTTTCAACAAATTTAAATATTACAACATAGCCATTGTTTATTAATTTCAAAATATAGTCATAAATGCCATGTCTTTTTTTTTTGCTGGTCAAGTGAGGTAACATTTTTTACAAAGTTGTACTTGTGTTTTAGAATGCTCTAACCTTAACAGTGGACCACAATACTACTTCTGTAAATTCCTGGGATACCCTGACTTTTACAAAAGCTGTTGTACTTGGTGTAAAAATGACAGTTATGTATATACTTTTACAAAATGAACAGATAGAATATAACCAGACTGGCGAGGTAAGTCTGGCTATATTCTCACTACTATTGCTGTAGAAAAAAAGAGTAGTTAGATGGTAAAATCAATTACATTTGTCCTTGTGTATGTTTTGAACTTTGAAGTTATTGGAATGATTCTGATGTAGGCATTGTTTTTTCTTTTAGCTTTTAGAGATCAATTTGTCCAACATTCCTATGAGAGATGCCTTTCAGTTCTTGTTATTTCTCTTAGCTTTTAGAGATTAATTTGTACAACATTCCTATGAGAGATGCCTTTC
>JADKLZ010000130.1:31084361-31101997 GCA_021533235.1 Biomphalaria straminea | reverse complement strand
GCTTTTAGAGATTAATTTGTACAACATTCCTATGAGAGATGCCTTTCAGTTCTTGTTATTTCTCTTTGCTTTTAGAGATTAATTTGTACAACATTCATATGAGAGATGCCTTTCAGTTCTTGTTATTTCTTTTAGCTTTTAGAGATTAATTTGTACAACATTCCTATGTGAGATGGCATTCAGTTCTCGTTATTTCTCTTTGCTTTTAGAGATTAATTTGTACAACATTCCTATGAGATATGCCTTTCAGTTTTTGTTATTTCTTTTAGCTTTTAGAGATTAATTTGTACAACATTCCTATAAGAGATGGCATTCAGTTCTTGTTATTTCTCTTAGCTTTTAGAGATTAATTTGTCAAACATTCCTATGAGAGATGGCTTTCAGTTAACATGGTATGGTGGGATGGATTGCTTCCCTGAAGTTGAAGGTAAATTATGAATTTTTTAAGTAAAATTTTTTTTATCTATGTAAATTTAGCCTTGATTGAAAATAGTTCCATTTTATTGCCATATCTTTAGAGACTTAATCAGAACAAGAGGTTAAGCTTTTAATATTTCAGTTCACCAAAGTAGCTGTCAAAAAGTTTGATATCAATACTTTAATGACATTTTTTCAGGAAACTTTTCTGCAGTGATTGACCAAGAATGTAGAAGGCGGGGATGTTATTATGATAGGGACTTAGAATTATGCATATATATATGGGACTCTTACAAACTTGAAGCTGTCAATGTAAACTACACAGACTTTGGATTAGTTGCTGAACTCAAACAAGTTTTTGGTATGGCTCCATTTGGTGGTGATATCATGAATTGGGTTTTTACATTTGAGAATCAAGGAGACAATGTGGCACATTTTTCAGTAAGTTTTACATAGGAATGATTAATCATTTTGATTACAATTCTATTCTTTTTCAACTAAATAAAAATAAGCTTATTATAGTGCCTATTATAATTTTTTTTCTTTTTTAATTTTTGTAGATGTTCTTTTTTTAAATTGCTATATGGTTGGTTCTCTCCCAATTATCTGAGAAATAAAGAAAAATTAATACAAAATTTTTAAACATTTTTAAAAATTGCATTTTATTGCACTTTTTTTCACTAACTATTCTGATCTATTCTTCAGTTTGATAGTAAAGTTGGTAAACGTTACAAAGTTCCTAAAGCGATGAATCTTCCAATGAAATCAACAACTCCAAAGTATGACTTAGTTATTACCAACACCAAATATTTTGCGTTCCAGATCATTCGTTCCAGTACAAAAACAGTGATGTAAGTATAATATTTCAATTTCATAACTATATGATACTTATTAGATTTGACCTAAACCAATAGATATGTTTTATCTCTAGGTATACACTTATACCCTCCATCTAATATAGGTTTATGTATATTGTTACGATCTTTCTTAACCAGGCCTTCTGTCACAGCTGCTCCACAACACAACACATCTAACAAAGAACTTGACAACAAGACTTTCTAGTAACAAGGTGGCGATTTATTTACAAATAACATCAACAGCCAATACGACACACAATTGGCTACCTAACTTTAAATGCTTTCTAAACAACAGAACTGCCTAACACTACAAGTCTCTCTTCTTAGCTGGTACAGCTACCTTTTCAAGACTCGCTCTCTTCCTGTCCTGGACCCAACTGTCTTTCTACACATTGTCTCTTGACCGTAAAGGCCTTCAGTCCATGACCATAGCACAGGTCAGGCTTGCGTGCACTTGTAGTACACTCCCTTGTTTATAAAGCCGATGACCCGTTGACCTGTGTTATTGGCCTGAGTGGTGTGTGTCAGTAGGCCACAAACACATTAACTCTTTCGGTCCGCCAATAGAGTTATTACAATAATAAATAATAGTATGTATATTTATGTATACCATGCAGCTATACATATATGATTTCTGACTATTGTATCATGTCAGGTCAACTCATGGGCAGCTGGCCTGAGATTTAAATTAATGTGCTTAATTATAGGTAATGAATGCATAGTTTCTTTTATCTAAGGCAAGGGAAAAAAACTATAAAAATATCTATTGTTAAAAGATTGTGGTTTCCATATATATTGTAATTTAGAATTTAAAAAAAACTACCTCTTTTGGCTTTTTCTATTTTCAAAAAAAATTTAAAGTAAGAATGTCACAACATATTGAGTACATGAAAGTTTTGGTACAGATATTGCATTTATTGCCCTAAAACATAATATTTTAATTTTGAAATTCTAAGAAATGAGTTTTGAGATAAATTGAATTAATGTTTTACTTTTGTTAGTTTTGACATCGGCGTAGGTCCAGGAAGTCTTGTGCTGTCAAACCAGTTCCTACAGATCACAACCAAACTACCTAGCACTTATGTGTATGGACTGGGAGAACATGTCCATGACCATTTTAAACATGAGATGAACAAAACCTGGACTTCATTTGCCAGAGATCAGCCACCATCTTGGGATGTGAGTACTGTGTTTTAAATGCAATAGATTGGAAGTACTTTTAAAATATAATTTAAGTTGGAAATGTATGTGTAGTGAGAACTGCTTTCTTCATCTTAAGGCCATGGCTAATCTCTATGGTGTTCATCCATTCTATACCTGTGTGGAGGACACTGAAGGGAATACACATGGGATACTACTTCTCAACAGTAATGCACAAGGTAAACTAGGGTTGAGCTATCAGGGAATCACTTCAATGTTTATTTCATCCTAGTTAGTCTGATTCAGAGTCCTACTTTGTAGTAACACAAAGTGACTAGCACTTGGTTAGGATAACATATTTTTTTTTAAGCAAAGCTGGGTTTTTGTTTTTTCTTGCAGTACTGGTATTCATGTAGTGATGAAATTGTTTTTATTTCTAGACTGTAATTAGTACATTATAACAGCATTCCTAGATAAGCTGATCATAATGTTTGATAGATGAATATCTAAGCAAAGCATCATTAAAAAATATCAACCCCAACATACACTACAGATCAATATAGTATTGCAATCAGTTGCTGACCTTTGGAAATGCTGAAACCCAATCATAATGATTGAATAATTCATTGTTAATATTATTAATAATAATAATATTATTAAATTGTATTTTGCAGGCTGCACCAACAATGTAAGGGCACTAATAATGATAATTTTTTAAAGTTAATGTATGTTTTGGTGTCTTCTTGCCCTCACCCACCCTCACAGCAAGTAAACTCGATGTTTGTCAACTAACAGCAGCTAATTTTATTGAAATAAACTACTTGCCTTCATATAAAATGAAATTCTACATTATTTTTTCAATATATATGCTCTAACAAATAATGCTATCAATAACTAATTAGTAATGTAACATTTTTATGCATTTTATTTTAATTTGCATGGGATACATTTTTTTAATCATTTCACAGAATATTCTTTCAGTGATTTACCAAGTCTGACATTTAGAACCATTGGAGGTATTCTAGATTTCTACTTATTTATGGGCTCAAGTCCAGAAGAAGTCATACAGCAATATACAGGGGTAAGCATTTATCTTTAATTCACATACAACAATGTTTTGCTTACAGCATTTATATGCTTTATTTAAACTATTTACATTTCATTTTTCAGGTCATTGGACGTCCTGTCATGCCACCATATTGGGCATTAGGTTTTCAGTTATGTCGTTATGACTATCACAACATAAGTAATTTAATGGAGGCAGTAGACTCAACAGCTAGATATGACATCCCACATGTAAATATATTTTTTAAATTTATCATAAATAATTTTTTAACTTTTGTTTAGAAATATGTGCCAAAATTAAACAACCAAGTGATAAGACATTTTATTTATTTTAAATTCTCTTCATTAAAATCAATGGATTAAGGTAAGTGAACAAATGTTCTGGAGGCTGAGAAATGCAACTTGTCACACAAACCATTCTGTTATTGCTGACCTTTGGTTATTTTTCCAGAAGAGAATTACAGTAATGTGTCAGTTTAGTTGTTTATAGTAATTAGACAAACTCTCCAAGACTGCAATGTTCCAGAAACTTATCTTTTGAAGAAAATCATTTGAAAAGCTAGAAAACAATGCAGAAATCCACATTAATATCAACTTTTTATTATTTGAGGCCATCAATTCTTTTAATGTGAGATTAAAAAAGAAATTCATAATTATCAAATTTTATATTTTACGATTTTTAAAAATTATGTGAAATAGAGTATTGTTCAGAATATTGTAGTAACTCTAACATTTGTTGTTTACTAGGATGTCCAGTATGTTGATATTGATCACATGGACAACCAGAAAATATTCACAGTTGATGAAAAAAGGTTTCCAGGTTTGAATGATTATTTCAAGAGTCTTAATGATGGTGGTATGAGAATTATATATATTTTGGTAAGTTTGTTTTTTTAAAGTTAAATTCCTGAAAAAAATTCTGTTTGTGCTGTTCAGGTTGAGTCATCTAAAAACTGAACATTGCTTTGTTTAATAACATATTTCTAGTGTAGATTCCTTTTCAAACTGCTTTCCTTATTTCTGCAGGAAATATGGGCTAGGAAGTCATGAGCAAAACATTTTTTACTTTATATGTAAAACTTTTTTGGGGGTTGGGAAGGTTAGAAATACTATAATTCATGGACCATAATAAGCATGTGGAAGCATTGCTATACAGAGAATGCACACAAAAATTACTGTAACTGCTAGAGTTCACCAGTCAATATGTAGGCTGTTACATTGGAGAAGGACAACAACTACATATATCCTCTCACCTATTTCAGCATAAGGATATATTCAAATTCATGGGGGCATTCTATGAAAGGGCTCCAACCAAAAATATACAACATTTAGCCTTTTTTCAATGCATAAGTATCAAGGATGCTAGAATTCAAGGGTCAAAAGTATTTGTGGGGAAAGGTTAAAACTTTACTATTCTTTTTGGCAGGCCAAAAGTGGACTTATGTATCATTTTTAAAGAAACTAGTTTTGAAACATGCTGAAATTTTCAAGAAAGCCTACAATCAGATAAATCATTTGTTATTCTGACTAAATTTTAAAGTGACATCAATATCTCACTGGATGTGACAGTATCAAACCAATCTTCTCATAACACACAAAGTGTTTGTGCATATAAACATCAGAGTTGATGCCTTAAATGATTCACTGATCTTAAAAGCTCTAATTACTTTTTTTTTGTTTGCTTTCAGGATCCCTGTATGATCTCCAATGAAACAAACTACTACCCCTATGAAGAAATGAAGAGAAACAATTGTAATATAAAGTGGGCACCCAATGTCACAGTTCCTGATGATGCTAAAGATACTGATGGAGCATTGTTGGGTTATGTAGGTTTTTAAATCTCACAAAAACATATATTTTTAGCCTATGCACTTTAAATTTTTATTATAATTTAGCCAACATAGGAAAAAAAAAATCATATATGCTTTGCATTTAGAAAAAACTCTGACAGCTCACGATGCTCTAAAAGTTTGCTGCTAAGGTTTTCATTTTGCCAATAGCTGAGAATAATTAATTTTCAGTGCATTAAATTGCTATTATTTTTTAAAACTTAAAATTATTTGCACTTAATAAGGGTCCTATAAACAATTGCTACATTTTTTTTTGCAAGTCTGCTTTTCTTGCAAGTTGATTTATAGGAAATCTACATTTTAGAAATAAAAAAGAAATCAAATACACAATATAAATAATATTAAAAATAAATATTTACAAAGTTATTGAAAACCATTTACATGAAAATGTTAATAGTTGTATTTTTTTTCTTTTAAGGTATGGCCTCAAGGCAAAACTGTTTTTCCAGATTACTTAAAGAATTCCACAAAAACTGTTTGGAAAAAGTTGATTGTAGACTACAGAAACAACTTGACTTTTGATGGTCTGTGGATTGTAAGTTTGAAGTGAACGACATAGAATTAGCTGACAACATATATGCTCTCTTTATAGTTATTTTTGTTAAGATTATAAAAAGAAATCTTCATGGACAGCTTTACCTGACTAAAAAAAAGTAGCTAACAAACTTTTAGTCTTCTATAGGTTATGTTAAAACTTGCTAGCGTTGTTTGATATGAACTTGCTAGTGTTACTTGCTAAAAAAACTATTACCTCTTGTATGTACCTGCTAGTGTTGTTTGATATGAACTTGCTAGTGTTGTTTGCACATACAAATATTTATCTCTTTAGGACATTATGAACCTGCTAGAGTTGTTTCTTAAGAACCTGTTAGTGTTGTTTACTAAATAAAAGGTAATTTTCTCTTGTAGGACATGAATGAGCCTGCTAGTTTTGGAACCAATGAAGATAGACCATTCAATTGGCCAGAAGAAGTCAAACCTTACTGGAGTTTGAAGTGTCCCAATAACTCAATAGAAGATCCTCCATACAGACCAAGTCAGTTCATTCAATATTTTTTTTATCTTGATATCTTTAACAGTTATTTGAAAGTTTAATATTGCTATTTGTTTGTTTTTTTTAATTTAAAAGCATAGAGTGAAAAATTTTTTTTTATATGCATAATTAGCATATAGTTTATAAAGAATTTTACAACAGATTGGACATGTGGGATCTATTTACTGAGTGGATTTTGGTGAAACTTCTTTTGGCTTAACACCTGTTGATGACTAATATATTGTAGTCCAGACAGCATATCACAAGTAGCCTTAAGCTACTGAAAAGGCCAATTTTTTATTTACCTTTTACATAGATACTTAAATCTTGAATTGAAACTTATTTAATAGTACTGGTGAGTGTCTATATAATAATTTTAGTTGCATAGATTTTGTTAAGATTATAAAAGAATTCTTCATGGATAGCTTAGCTTTTATAAGAAATGTGTTTTCATTATATCTATAGAGGCTGCATACCGCTGGGACACTGACAATAAAAAGGGGAGACTATCAGACAAAACCATCTGTATGAGCACAGTACAGGGAGATAATGATGAGTATTCTCATTATGATGTTCATAGCTTGTATGGCTGGAGCCAATCTGATGTGACACTGGAGTAAGTATTTTATCATTTAATACTTTTATTGTTTATTTTCATTATAACAATCTTAATGCTACCAATGAACATTGAGAAGATTTTACAGGGAGATTGATATTTTTAAAGTTGTTTGATTTGCACATAATTTTACAAATAACTCCCCTTTACCAGCCTTTTGTTTGTTGTGTCCCATTGGATGGTAGTCATTCTCTAAGGTTATTTATCTGTTTAACCGTTATACATTCTCAAAAAACACAGATCCTTTAAAATAGTAAAATACCCCATTCAGACTTGCAATTTATAGGGCAGATGATGTAAAGGCCACGTGTTTCTTTTGGCCTACAGGGTTACCTATATTATGTAAACTAACGTCATATTCTAAAAATCACCCATCAGTGTGGAAACATGAAGGTCACAGGCTTCAGGTCAATACATGACCACTTTTGGTCACACTCAGGCTACAAGCTTCAGGCTGATACTAGCCACTTTTAGCCAAAACAAAAACAAAAGGGTCATGATGTACTATAAGTTTCTGAGAAATCTATGAGCCTACAAGCTTCATAGACTCCCACCTATAGACATCCGTTCGGTACACAAATGACCAATGACCAACCACCTTCATTTTCCCAGATTATTGTCAAGTAGCCATTAGAGTTGGGTAGACTTGGGCATACTAAAAATCCTGAAATTTAAAACCCATCTTCTCCAAGATTTGAAAGTGAGACCTCTTTGTTCAGAAGCTAAGCACTTGACTACTTTGATCCATTTTTATAGATAGTTTTAAATCAATTTTTCATGTTTTTATGTCATACTAGTGCAGTAAGAGAAGCTACAGGTGAGAGGGGTATGGTCATCAGTAGGTCAACTTTCCCTGGCTCTGGTCAGTGGGTAGGTCATTGGCTTGGTGATAATGTCAGTCAGTGGAAGGACATGTTCAGCTCTATTATTGGTGAGTCTGGCTTTAATAAATAGCACATTAATGATGAATATTATTAATCTTTTCTTTGTGAGCTCAACTTAAATCAAATTTCCTGACAGAAAATAGTTTTGCATGCATCAGATAATACAAAATATATAGGTCACATGAAACATTTGTCCATCTTAATGCCAATTTTTTTATATTGCTAAACAAATGTAGGTTGAATTAGATTTGAGTCAAATATGCTATTACATTTTAAAGTACCTGTAAGTCAAAAATACACTTCTGTTTCACACAGGGCTACTTGAGTTCAACTTGTTTGGTATTCCATATGTAAGTTTCTCTAAATTTAATTTGTTATTGCTAGTAATGTATGCTATCATCATGGTGCTTAAAAATAAATAAAGCTTCGTAATCTATTAGGCAAAACACAAAATATATCTATGTATTTATATCTACAGTATACAATTCTTGGTCCTGACCACTCATTTATTTATTCATTCACTCATGATCACTAATTCTTGCACTTGCCGTGGACAATAAGATATGAAATATGTTAAGCATAGTGATGTTTCTTCTTTCAAACCTTTCCATGAGAAGTGGCATTTCATTTGAAAATATTATGTGCACATGTGGAGGTCATTATAGTCTAGGGAGATGGAAGGCTACAACTGATGGGTCTAAGAAGTGTTTGTGCATACTCTATGATAGGGAGTTGTGGGCCCTTATTTGTCGGATGAACGAGACAAAAAAAAATAGAATTTCAGGGCTGAGAAATTGTTTTGGTTGGGGGGGGGGTATCGTTGCAATGTGGGACATTTTATTTAAGATTGTTCTGGGTAAAATAAAAATATATATCAACAAATTCAACTGTGGCATAGAAGGGATATCAGCTAGTATATTTGTAAAATATATCTAACAATAATTAATTTTTTAAAACAGATTGGTGCAGATATTTGTGGATTCTTTGAAAACACAACAGAAGAACTTTGTTTAAGATGGATGCAGCTTGGAGCTTTTTATACCTTCAGTAGGAACCATAACACCAAGGGACCAATAGTATGTTGTTTTATATGCAATTTATGCTTCATTTATTAAAACTAAACCTTAAATGGACAAAAATGTATACATTAACTCATTATATGTAAACATTCTGCATAAAAATGAGTGCTATCATATATTAAGTAAGTTTAAGATTAATAGCTTTAAATGCCTGTTGTCTAGCTCAAACTGCTGCCTTATCCTAATTTTGTACTTTGAGGTTAATAATTTTTTAACTATTAAATTAAACTTCTTGCTTATTATTATGATCGTAACATCTAGCCCCAAGGTCCTGGTCAACTTGGAGATAGAGTTGGCAATGCTTCTAGAGATATCATGAGAATCCGCTATCAGCTTCTGCCTTATTTGTACACACTATTCTATGAGGCACACACTGAAGGTTCAACTGTCATAAGACCATTGCACCATGAGTAGGAAAACTTTTTTTTGATAACCTTTAAAAATCATTTCTGAAAGTATATATTCTCATGCTTTTATACTTTTACCAAAAATAGCCACTAATTAAAAAGAAAATAGTAAATACATTTTTATAATCTATATCTTTCTAGATATCCTACTGACCAAATTGCTCTCAATATTGAGAAACAATTCTTATGGGGATCCAGTTTACTTATTTCTCCCATACTTGAGCAGGTTAGTCTTGTTAAATCTATCAAACCCAAATTTCCTGTCAATTATCTTGTATGGTTCTTTTATTTTATTATATTTAATATTGAATCCATTTCTTTTTTAAGGGTCAGACAGTGTTGGAATATTATTTACCAAAAGGAAAGTGGTACAATTACTACACAGTAAGAATCAACTGTTCATTTTATAAAAAAATATTTGAAAATTGCTTTTTAGTTTCCTACATTTTACTTAAATGCTTGAAATGTTGTCAGACAAAAATTCACTAACAATGACTTTTTGTAAACACAATATGTCAATATAGAACAAATGTTTATGTTTTTAATTATGTTAACCTTTTTTGCTAAATTAGATTTGTTAATTCCAGCATGAAGGTCAAGCACTTAAAGAAGGCTCCTGGAAGGTCACTTCTGTCAACATTACATCAAAGCCTTTGCTACATTTGAGAGGTGGCCATATTGTAGTGCAACAAAAGTATGCTAACAACACACATTTTAGGTAAGATGTGTACATTTTGTGGGTGCCACAAGTGTTTTGTTTACCTGTTCCTTCTATTCTCTGTTTTCTGCTATATTTAGGTTCTCACCTATTATGATACCAATATGTATTTTTAAATGCTGTCTTCCCATATTCTCTTTTGCCTCATGTTTTGCTTCCCTGCAGTTACAGTTTTTTTTTTTAAAGCTATGAGGCAATTATTTTTCTAATAAACCTTACTTTCTTTTTAGAAATTATTTTGGTAGATGATATATTGTATTCTATAACATCTCACCACTAAATCTTAAGCTTTTATTTTCAGCTACTTTTGGTTAAATTCATTGATTTGTGAACATATAAGAATAAAATGCAGTACCGGTATACAAATAATTATCATTTTATTTTATAAATAAGTGGATTTCTAGTAACAAGAATTCAAGAAATTAAAACAAAATAGTATGTGCTTAATTACATAGAAAAGCTTTGTTCATTCATATCATTTTTAATAGTCGTAAAAATCCTCTACAAATCTTGGCTGCTCTGAGTGAAACTGAAAAGGCCATTGGGAGCTTATACTGGGATGATGGTATCTCCATAGGTAAGATGTTTACAGTAGTTACTGTATTTGACAATGATGTAAAACACATATTTATACTATCTTCTTGTGAGAGTTTGATAGCATGTTGTAGATAGATTGCTATCAGGGAATTTCATGACTCTAGTTCATAATAGTTAACTCTCTTGAACATAAAATCTGTTTTAAGTTTATTTTAGTAATGGAACCTTAAATTTAAGTGAGGATTTATGTTAAATAACATTCTTAAAGCTCAATTAATGATGTCATCTTTTATGGGAAAATTTAAAAACATTTGTTTTTTCAAAAGATTTTTTATTCTGCGCTCAATATATACAACATGGTACCTAATATTAAATAGAACTCCAAACCATTGTTCACATACAGAGATGATAATTTAAATAACTTTTGTTAACAGACCCCATTGGTGATGGACAGTACTATCTCTTGAATATAACAGTTCAAATGGTAAGACTGAGTGTTTGTGGTGCTACTATTACAAGTGTCTTCATTTATCTGATGATTGTAATTGTTCATTCCTAATTGAAAAGAGACTTTTATTTAAGTCTTATTGAGATTGTATATAATTATGGCACTTCAAAGGAAACATACTATCCTTGTAGTTTTATTGGTAACCATTCTGTATACAACTGCACATATATTGAACAGATTTGGAGTAGCATCTTTTTAGTACATTTTTTGTTTCTATACACTTAGATTTATCTAGCAAGTAAAACAGATCTCGACTGCTAAATTATTTTTTTAAGGAGGAAAAACGTTTTTCCTTTGTAGCTGTTTTGTAAACAAACATCCATAAATCATTCTCAGAATCGCCTCCCATGAGATGATATTTTAATGTTTTGTTACTTCAATTTAGATTTTTATTGATATCACTTCATGAGTAATCACCCCTTCTATCAACACAGTTTCTTTTTATGTAACAAATTTTATTAGCAGTTAACACATTAACTGGTTTAATGGTTAGAAAAAAAACCCAACTAAAATGCTTTGAATTCTAATAGTGCATCAACCATACATAATACTTGAAAATGTTTTTAAATAAATTGTAGGCAACACAATAATATGCTTCATTTTTGTTAACAGTGGTTCCTCAACTTTTGCTGGTCCAACTTTCATGTAAGGGCTATGCCGCAGGTTTTAAAAGACATTAGTTGAAAAAATAGTCCCCCCTTTTTTTACACCATGGATTTTCCTGTGGTCACATGATGTATATATTTTATGAATATTGCATGAAAAATTAAAATTGGAAAAAAAATTAAATTAATTATTACAAAATAATAATTCTAGCACTAAAATGTTCTTTCTTAGGCAGACTATGGTAGCAGTATAATTACTGGACATTTAATGAGTGCTTTTTAAGAGAAACAGCTTGTAAAGATTATTAAGGGAATGGGAAAGTGTTATATAGTGGTTTCAAATGTTGGGGATGTTCTGCAACATCTTAAAATACCATAAGTAAATAAAATTAAATACCGCATCACAGTCTTCAAACGTATCCTACTCAAAAGTCAAGGAAATGATGTATTTGAATAACATTTTTTTTTAGTTTTTAAGAAGTAAGAACAAAATTCAAATTTAATCTCTTCAGGACTAGACTTTGCATTATTGAATTGTTTGTGTTTGTATAGAAAAGCCTGACTGTGTCTGTCAATCATAAACCAAGAGAAGAAAAAGAATGGGGCAACATCCATCATGAACGTGTAACACTTTGGGGAGTAGAGAATAGAGTCAATCTAGTAACTTTAGAAGGAAAAAGTTTATCCTTTAGCTATAGCAACAAGGTAAGATTTTGTATTGTTTGTTTAAAGAAAAACCTTCGGATTTCAAATACAAAAAATACTTAACCTTACTAATGAAATGATTGTGTATTGTTTGCATTGAAACCAAAACTTTTTTTTCTAAAGTTTATAAGAAGAAAACATAAAATCTTTGAACCTAGCGTCTTCTTCTTCCATTATTATGTTGGAGGGTTTAGTATGACTATGACCAGTATCTGAGATAAACTGTGCAGCGGTTTCCAAATCAGGCTGTTTCCATATAGTTTTTCTTCTATAGGGATGTTATGGAGCCAGTGATATGTTTGGGCTTCTTGATAAAGAATGCAGTTTTGAATGACATGGTCATCATTCTCTGGAGACATTCCACAAGGGCAGATTTCACTAGTCCTGATTTTCAGAACATATGTTGGCTCATGTAATAAATAGGTGGTGTCTTTCTTCATTTCTTGTTTATTCATTCACTAATAATTTCTTCTGGTAAGAGTTCAATTGTGTATTTGTTCTACATTTGGCAAGTGTGTCCGCCTTCTCATTTCCTTCTACTTCATTATGTGCTGGGATCCATTGGATAACAAAGTGCTGTCATGAGTTGTCAGCATTTTTCAAGCTTTGGAAGACTTTTTTTGCATTTTGAAACCTAGCAATCTATTTAACTAGCCCAGGACTTAATAAAATTCTATTTCTCTGTTAATGATTCTATAGTCTTCTTCAGTCGTGAATGCCTGGGCATTAGCTGTGGGCTGGTGACGATGTCGCCCACACATCATTTCCCCCCTCTCCACGCAGCTGATGTATCCAAAGAAACAAATTATTATATTTTATGCATAAATCAACAGACAAATTTCCTCATGAATAATCAAAATATTTTTCTAATCAATCCTTTAGGGCATCTTTCTTTAAAATTGGAAAACTCTGGTTGATCTTATATTGTACAGTACATGTGCAACTATTTTCTTGTGCTTAGCTCTCTTCAGGACAAAAGATTATAAAAATGATGTGGCATGTGTCAATTGTTTTTCTATCTCTTTGTATAAACATTTATTGACACTTAAACATCAATCCTAAACAAGTGATGCAACTTTATTTGAAAATAATTGTTAATTCTTTTCTGACAGAAAGTTTTAGGTAAGGATCACCTCACTAGTCAGTTGATTATAATCTACTTATCCTAAGACTTCACTACTATTTTATTTAACATATGATGTAATATAATATATAATGTATTTTGTATCTGCAGGTTTTGGAAATAGACCTAGGTTCACAAAATCTTACTTTGTCAAGGAATTTCAGATTGACATGGTTTTAAATTCAAAACAAGAATATACATTCCAAGACAAAGTTCTGCTGTATGATGCATTACTTAAGTTACATAAGCCGTAATTATATATATTTTCTTGTAATATTTCTACATTGTACATAAGTAATATGATTCATTGAGTGGATAGTCTCTTTGTGTTTGAAAAAAAATATTTATATATATATATATTTATGAATTCAATCTATTTCTTCTTTAACTCTTTGTCTCCGTAATTAATTACCACATTCTGACGAAATCAACGTTGGTATCGTCAGTTGGGAGAGAAAGAGTTAATTACCACCATTTTTGTATGTGTTCTGTTAAAGTTATTTTAAACATCTCTATATGTTAAATGACCTTTTAGCTTTAATATTTTTGTTGTTTTTTTTGTCTTTTTAAATATTTTACACAAAAAAAGTATTATGCATTTTGAATAGTATGGTACTTATAAGTCATTTATTGTAATCTAAAAAAAAAAAGTGGTGAAAGCTGGAAATTTTTTTTTTCATTTCTGAAACATTTGTTTTTTTTGCGTGCTCATTACATTCTAATCAACTTTAACAAATGATGAAAATATTTTTTAAAATTTTAATATATTCTTTTTTTTTTCTTTTCATTAAACCATATGTTCTTACTTTGTATTTTAGAGGTTAATTTGTGTGTGTATTGATTGTTTTTAGATAACATTTTTATTGTAATAATAAATTGAGAAAAATGATGTTTTTTTATGGCTTGAGATGTATTTTGCCTGGTTTTAAACATGAGCAATAATTCAATTCAATATAATTTATATATGTAAAATTTATTTTTTCTTAGACCAAATATCAATACATGCATACATAACCACCAAATAAAATACAGCATATCATTCCATTCAGCTATTCAAGTTACCATTCTGTTTAAAAATGTATCCTCTTTGCATTAATTCTATCAAAACATTGGCAATATTGTGACAATCATCTGAAAAGTTTAAATACAAATCGTTACAATAGTAGTAGATTGTTTCCTGAAAAAGCAAATAATTCTAGGAAAAAAAATATACTAAAGGGAAGAATGAAATACCTATTCCACTATGATGTCTACCAACATGTTTCAGATTTAAATTGTTCAACATCACCATCATTCCTTTGGGAAAAACACTGGTGACATCTGCGTAAGACTGTTGGAAAAATTATGATTTTTAGTAATTAAATGACTCATTAAAAATGTGATTCATTACCCCTTTCTTTCTAAGCAAATGGTAGTAAATCAAAAACCAAATTGTATTTTGATGAAAAATTAAATCTTACATGTGAAAACTGTGACATGTGTGCACAATAAGATGTACTTTTATATGAACTTGTATATAAAAGTAGCTTATCACTATCAGTTTCAAAATATTTATGAATGTATAGTTTCTAGGTTAAAAAAAAAAAGTCTATTGTAGATTTAGTAAGGAGCTCATAAAAGGAACAAATTTACTATCTTTATCTTCACCAGATTGTAGAAGTGTTTCTCTTTTACATGCTCCAATGTTCTGTCAGAATTGAAGATTACTACATTCCAGCTCAGTTGAAGATAAGCAAAGTTTCATACAGAGATTGATCTATGCATGGTTCAAATTGAGACACACTACACAAAATTATTTCTATTGACTTAAAAATAATGTTTGACCTTTTTAATGTTTATCCACTGTCTGAAATATGGTTGGAGAGAAAGCTCTAAGAATGTACACTGCTTATGCAACCTAAGGAATAAAGAGATAAATATTACTAGAATTACAAAACTATTATCCACCAAAGAATGACTTAGACTAAGGAAAATTATGTAATAGAAGAAACTTTTATTTTAAAGTAATAAGTTTCAATAGGGGTTAAGTCTCGTAAGTATCTGGGACAGAAAAAAAAAAAGATCAGTCAAGTATGCAAAAATGTTATTCTTTAGAATATGGTGATGGCTATGAAAATAGTGTAAATATAACAAAAAGCTGAAAATTTACGTCATACTTACATTGTTTTGAGGTCCCAATCGCCACAAGTTACAAAAATACTTTTAGTTTTAGGATCCAACAAACCTTCATTTGACATCCACTCATGAAAACTCTAGGAAAAAAAAAAGGTTAAAAATACTTCAAACATTTCATAAAAACTAGAGAATTTTTTTTAATGGTGAAAAGGTTATTTTATTAAAAAAGCTTTCTAGTTTAGATGTCTGTGGTCAATTATATAATACATAGTACATAAAAGTACTACCATAGTAAAGCATGATATATACAATGAATCACTAATTATGAACCTTTCACAGTAGCTCTATTTCATGTTATTCATTCATTTTTGTTTGTATATTATCTTGATAATAAAGACAACACTCAGGTTAACAACTAAAAAATAGTCATTAAATAAAACAAAAACCTGTAAAACTTGAGGCAAATGTGGCTGATTGTCTACCATGGCCTGAATGATTCCTGTTAACTGTGTGGAACAAACAAAAATATTAAAGTGCTAGTAGTATCCATCTATACTTTAATTATATTACAAAAAGAGTATGGTTATATTATCTAAGTATCGAGCCATATTATGCCATTAAAAAAAAGAAATGCATTATGATGTACTTAAGTGTCATTTTAGAATTTGTGGATACAATTTATTTTATTATATAGAGTCACAAGAGAGGAAGCAGGAAAGAGTGCCAGATTAACAAAAAGCTGAGAGAGAAAAAAGACCTAGCTGCAACTGACCAAACATATCCATGTCATGTATGTGGCAGGCCTTTAAAAGAGAGAATTGGACTTTACAGTCATCTTTGCATTCAAAGGAAATGAGAAATGTGCTCAACTTCGACCATGAAGGAGGAGCTATCTATATAATCTATTTTAACATGTGGGTGTGTGGGAATTTATGAGCCAAGGACCGGAAGAGTGTGAGTTTGCACAAGGAAAATTGTCAATGAGTGATGTGATATAAAAAGTAATAAAGTTGTGTTTGTCTTGGTAGCCCAATATTTAATGTTTTTTAATTACAGCTCAACCCAAGGGACACTTAGATGATTAAGTAGAGAGCTGTAACATTTAGTAAAGCATGATATATAATATAGATTTTACAACTTACTTCTGTACAAAATGTAGTTAGCTGAGGGTGGAACTGTGGTCTGACATATTGATGAAATATTGAGTCAACTTTCATTGTGGTAGCATTCACTTTTAAAACAGGAAACTCTATTATTTCCTGCAACATAGGAAAATTTGTTGTCAAGTTGTTAGTAGAAATTAAAAAATGAAGTGAATAAAACTATAAATACAATGAATACAGAGGTGGCAGAGTGGCAAAATAGGAATTTTAAGACAACCCACATGATGTTACATGATTCTTTACTTGTCTCTTTACAGTCTAAACATATATTATAAGTATGCTATATCTAAATATGCATTAATGTATAAGTAGGAAAGATTAAATAAAACCACATGAAAGTCAAATATTGAAAAACATTTTCTCTAAAAATTAATTCTAATCTTGGCACAAAAGTCTGTTATCTCTATCAAGGGACCCAGGAAACTAACCCCATGACCAAGAGAAATTACTTGACCTAAAAACTACCAAGCAATACATGTTCTTAGATCATTTATAATCTACCTTTGCTATGTAAAAGGTAAGTAAAAAAAAAAGATGTAAATATTGAGCTTAATATGTATAATATATATGTCAATTTTTTTATACAGACATTTAAAACATTTTTATATCTGCCAAATGGCTTTGTCATGAGACTTTTTAATGTTGATGTAAGCCCAAGACAGTGACACTTTCTAAAAATATTAGAGTTGAGTATTCAAGGATGAAAAGTAGAGACTGCTTCAGACTGTCTCTCAATGGTCCAGGGTTCAAACTTGGCCCACTCCCATCACCTGCAGGAGACTTGGACTGGGATATAATATAACATGGTTCAAAC
>JADKLZ010000130.1:31065511-31084351 GCA_021533235.1 Biomphalaria straminea | reverse complement strand
CCACTCCCATCACCTGCAGGAGACTTGGACTGGGATATAATATAACAATCTTCATTATTGAAGGAATGTCAAAAACATATTTAAAAAAAAACTTGGCTTTGCTAATTTTTTTTTTTTTTACAGATTAACATGATCAAGGCTCTTCTCCACCATTAAAACAATCTTGTGTGTGTGTTGTGAGCACTTAGAGAGAAAAATTTCTTTTTTGGCATATTAAAAATTAAGTTTAATAAAATAATAATTTATTGGCAATTTTTTTTATATAAATTAGTATTGGCAATTTTTTTATATAAATTAGTTGATATATTTTAT
Source organism: Biomphalaria straminea (assembly GCA_021533235.1). Lineage (NCBI taxonomy): Eukaryota > Metazoa > Mollusca > Gastropoda > Planorbidae > Biomphalaria > Biomphalaria straminea. The sequence continues at coordinate 31,084,039 of JADKLZ010000130.1, read as the reverse complement.
TATATTTAGAAATTCTCAAACCCGAAAGAATGATTTGATTATGACAATTATGTAAAAGATGTATAATAATTTGTATTTATAACTGACTAATTGAAGACAAAAAAGAAACATGACACTGCCATAATTAAATCTATAAGTAAATAAGTTATAAACATGATGTAGCCTACATACCTGTGGATTAGGTTGAGCCACTTTATCGCAGGTAGCTTCAAAATCAAGAACAAGAAAAAAATCAAAGTTCTGTTTCACCGAGCTCTTGGGTTGCATACTTTTAGCAGCCATAATTAGTTTTTTACTAACAGATAAATTCTGATTGTTAATTTCTATTCTATCAGAGACAGAGTCTTGTGAATACTGACGAGCAGATAACTGGCTACAAAAACTTGAATATTTTTCAATTTTTTGCTCACTAAAAGTAAAAATATTAGACCTATTACTAGTATTAGATCTACAATAACTATAGATAGATCTATATTTTTCTAAATGCTGCCACAGTGCTTTGCCTATTAGATCTAGATCTTTTTGATGACGTTTTGGAGTAAGACTCAAAATTTGAGAGTAATAATTTTTGGCACAAAAGTGACTGTGAGAGTGAGTGTGACAAGCATAATTTTGAAAACACTTTGAAAAAATAGATGTAGATCTAAGTGCCGTGTAATGTAAACGTACATTCAGTCTCATCGTGTAGGTCTACCCAAATTTATTTTAAGAAACACAGTCATTAATTATTAATAGATCTTGATAGATTCTAGACTCTAGAATCTAGACCTAAGAGTAAGAATGGATCTGGTAAAGAAGTTGTAAGTTCCTTTGCCCTATCATATGTTTACTTGTTGCTGCTGTAATTTGAAAACGGAAATTCGAATTATTACTTTTTTTTTCTCAATAAAAATTTTAAAAAAAAATAGATTCGGCGTTTCTGTAGATCTAATGCTTATCGTGGCTTATGTAGATCTATACAAAGATCACAAAGGCCGCTGGATACACATTTGAGACCAAAAGAAAATCCGCTGCCGAGGACAGACGCAGACGGTGAAAAGAAAATCTATATAAATCGACCACCAGCGGACAATGGTTAGATCTATATGCTTGCCTTGGCCCGCCTTGGCTGTGGCAAAATATGTAGGTCACAGCTGGGGCTGCGCAGCCACGGGAAATATTGCATTACTCACTAATCTTCGGACTCGAAGACAAGCCTTCTTATATAATGTCAGTGAATCTAAAAGTTTTTACCAGTTTAGTTCGCACCTTCTTCATCCTGCTGGAACCTGGAGGAACGCCAAGTCTCGACCCCCCCCCCATCCTTTTTACACACACAGAGTAGGTCCGGGAGTGTTTTAATGATGTGCAATAAATAAAACAACATATACACCTATAATATTAGCACAATTTTGCAGTTTATGTGTTCAATGAAGCTAGTCCGATAGGCAGATAATTTATAAAAGTTTAGATGACCAGATATTTTGGGAACCAGGAAACCAATAAGGGACACATATCGATCATATGGGACGTAAAAAAAAACAACATAGGCTTAGATTTTTTCAAGCATAATATTTCATTCAACAACTTTGACATTATTTCAATACATCACAATGCACACACACAATATACACACACAATAATTGCAGGTTTTCTGAAACGTTTTCCGAGATAGATCATCTTTCTGCATGATCCATCTGAAAGGGTTTAACTTGTCGAATAGGCCGCTTCTTTCTCTGAAATACTCAGTATTTTCATTTAAGTTTAAGATTATCAGCTGTTTTTCTAACCAACTAGTGTCATCCATGCGTAGGCCTAATTCATTGATAAGCCTTTTCAAGTTTCCATGCTCCTTTTCGTGCATTTCTGAAGATACTTCAGCTGACATTCTGTCAGTCGATAAACAGAACTTCTGTTATGGAGTATAGCCGCAATGCTGAGTAAAAAATGAGGTCACCATTCATATCACACAGGTTTATAAAGAATTTTAGATTATATTGGGAGACTTTTCTTCTGAAAAGAAATATGATTTCAAAGCAGGATATCATTTAATATTTTTTATCCGAATGCTTTAGAGCTAACCACCTGGTCTTTCCATAAACCTAAATTCTGATTTATTCTTAATCGACGAATTTGCTTTTTAAAAAAAAATTCCCGCGAAGGGTGGCACAAAGAAATAGTACCATCAGGGGAAACAATTTCGCTATTGTGGGCTCGAAGCATCCGCGCACGCTGTCAAAAATTGGGCATCACTAACTCTTTACTTTGTTCATTAAACAGTGGCCAAACCACTGGTACGGATTGCTTCATATTTGGTTCTTGTACACTTGTTTTTTGTGTCATATATTTTTAATCAATTTCAAAAAAAAAAAAAAAAAAAAAGTAAAAGCACTCTATGCCTTAAACACAGGAGTTTGCTATGTAGTTATGTCATATAGATCAAGAAGAGAACACCACAAAGTGGTATTTTTTCAGTTACTAGTCAAAACGCGACATTGGCCATCCCGCCCTGACATTTTATAACAAGTGTGACTTTGCTTATCAGAAGGTCAGAAAAACGCAGTTCTATGATATTGATGTGCTATCCACTAATTAAATGTTAACAGTTGATGATATATGCAACATTTCTTACTTAAAAGATTCCTACGCACTTGTATCTAATCAGACAAGATATAATAACAAGTTTGTTAGCCAGCTAATTTGATGCATTCATGATGACTAGATTTGTTTTTATCATAATCTATATTGAGAAAGGGCACACCAACATATTCTTGAACCCGGACCCGCGAGTTCATTGCTGTGGCACTGAGTCTTACTGCCTTAATGGTCTGTTGTTTAGACTGAGTAAAAATATTTACAATTTCTCCTGTATTTTTTTGAGATTTTATCTATAAGTTTTAAATCTGGTGTCAGAAGGGAAACATTTTATTACAAAAATATTTTTAAATTAATGTGTGAATACTTTTTTTTTTAAAACTGTGTTTGTAAAGTGCATCTGTCATGCTTTAGCATTCTCATCACATTTGGGAATATGTTGAAGGGGGGCCAGGAGTTGATTTTCCAAGAGGTTTCCATGCTACCTACAGCTTGAGACCCCTTGATAGGCAAGTAAAGTATCCTTTTTAGACCTTGTGATCTGTAAAGGTGGGTTGTCTTGCCAGCAAATTACCAACTGCCTTTATATTTTGCTGATTAATGTCAGGTATCCATTTGATTCAGGGGAAAATCCTATTCCTTGTCTTTACTGAGACCTCTCAGTTGGGAAGCTAATCCATTTAACACTCAGCTCAGATTTGTTGCTAAGCACAGACATGAAGACACTCGTTTTTAGATTTTTACTTCAACAGGCTAAATTTTACTTTATAATAAAAGATGGATATGAATGTAAAAAAAAATTAAATTCTCAAAGTAATTTATTCAAATGAAATCTTTATTATCTAAGAAGTGGTCTATTTACATTTTTAAAACTAATAAGCAATTAATAACCAAATATTTACACTTTCAAAACCAGGCATAGCAGGAGAATAAAAATAATCTTAAATTTCATACAAGCAAATGATTAATATAGCTCTAATGTTAATACACTGGTTTAACCCATGACAATATGTACACAAATATTATATATACTTAGGACCAGTTTGTAACTTTCATTCAGAAAAACAAAAACAAAAGTCTTTAAATACCATCAAAGCTACACAATTCTAAACTAATACATTTATATCAAAATCCTTTTTAAGAAAGTTGGATTGGATTAATCTATTGTCATTAACCAATGTATTCATAAAAAAAAAAAAAAAATTAAAGAAATTAAAATAAAAAGTAGCCTCTTTTTTTTTTACTGCATTAATACAGTTTTTAGTCACAATATAAATATAAAAACCAAAATTGTTGAGAAAATGTAGTAAACAAGAACAATACAAATTGAAAATACAGTTATACTATCAAAATAGTAGACTCCTAGTCATATTAAAAACTAAAGTCAATGTAAGTTCAAACTTATTAATGTGAAATATTCTAATGAATCAAACGAGCAAATAAGAAAAAATTAAAGAAACATAATATTATAATGCCATGCTTATATCAAATTAGTAATAGTGAAAAAGGTGTACCATATGTGAAAAAAAAACAATAACATTTCAACATATTTTTAAATGATTCATTTCAGTTCAGTGAATTTAGAATAATTTAATTTTTTTATTCAATGAACAATAATTGCTGTCTTGAAACACTTTTAATAAAGGAAAAATTGAAAGACTTTTGAGGATAATTTTAACAAATGTACAAATTTACATCTCAATATATTGCCACAGCCATTTCACAATAGCCAAGTCATTTAGGACAGGTTTCAAGTTGATTGTGATATTTAATATTTACAGTACTGGAGATTTTTATATAACAAAGGCAAATCCAGAAATAGCAAGCTTTTTGTTTTTGGTTGTCTTTGAGGAATAGATTTGAGGAGTAAAGATAAACCATACATTGTAAAACTATGTAATAACTCTTGCACTTTTTTAACACTGCAGAATAAAACTAAAAATTATATTTCAAAACAAACCATTGCTATGAACATCTCCAATATGGAATATTGTCAAAACTAATTTACCTATTTTTCTTTTATTGATTTGTTTAATTGATAAATTAAACTTTTAAAAAGTGGTGGAAGTGTAAAACACTTTTTTTGTTTTTCTGAACCAAACTCTTGAGTTTTAGGCATATTGGAGCAATTTAGGCCATGTCGTGCCCGTAATCCTTCTCAAACTCTTGAATCAAAAACAAATTTCAAAGATTGTGCAGTGACATTGACAATATAATGAAGATTTTTGGTTTTGTCCATAAATGTATCCAAAATCAACGTTCACCATAGAAACATCAATATGATACGAGCAAAGTATATCAAAGAAGGAAAGGTCAGGGAGACTAAGGCAAAGGATGATGCCAGGTAGAGTCTGTAAAATGCTGAGGGATTGGAACTCACCTTTACTTATTGATTACCTCCCTTTCATGTCCCTGATTTTTCCTAGTTCTAGAGTGCTATGGTATCCTTAAATGATAAGTTTCCTCAAGTTATAAAACTGCATTTCAAGACTTAACACAATTTGATGAACAGAACATTGAGTGTGTGAATGATGAAACAAATATATATTTACTTAATATTGATTGGCGCAAAGGATGGATATAATCAAGTGAAAAATACTTAGTTAACAGCACATTAAAGTTCTGCTTATTGTGTGTTTACAACTTGCACAAAAAATTACAAGAAACATTTTTTTTGTAAACTACATTAACAATCTTTATATATGAAAATTCCTTCACAAAACAATCAATACATGTTCCTTCAAACAATATACAAGAGTATAAACAACAAAGTCAAACAAACAGCATTGTAACAGAAGAAACTAAAACACTTACTGTCACTACTATTTAAGATAGTTTATAACAAAGTCGGCCGGAGGTCATTTACGTTTATTTTTTTGCAAGAAATCGACATATAAAAAAATTGGTTTTCAAAACATATTAAGCATTTTGTATTCATTTGAGACATTTATGTATCTACTTTTTTTGTTTACAGGTCTAAGACTGCAAAAGGAAAAAAAGCAAAATTCTTAAGAGAATAATTTATGTGTTTAACATAAATTATTTTTTTTAACCATTTTTCTACAATCAAAGTCCGAGTAAATTATCTGTAATAAAGAATAAAGGCTTTCAGAGTACTTGGAATGGGAAGAGAGTTAACTTTATCTTTCAAATAAGCTGAGAAATCTGGCTCACTAGGGTTATCATCAGTATTTATTTCCTCTTCTTCTTCAATGCCTTTCTTTTCTTCCCCATTGTCCATGTCATGACATTTTTTATTTTCAGACTCATGGCTGTCTTCATTATCATCTATGTCCATCCACCCAGGATCATCATCATCTGGTATTTCTTTGTTCTCAAAATCAGCGGACGATACATCCATGCGGTCTTTGAAAGAACCCTGGTTAGAATGGTGGGATCCCACAGGCAAGGCATCATCACCAAGTGAGCCGAAACCCGAAGTTTCAGATGTATCAGCACTGGTGCTGTATGAGGTTGTGATGGCACGTGGCTGCGTCAATGGTCCAGCCTGAGCTGCCATGTGTAAGCCTTGAGATTTAACATCTGGCTTTGATATTAAAACTTCATCATCAGAAGACTGGGAAATACTTCTGTTAGAAGAAGAGCTGGCAGATATTCTCTCAAGACTATCAAATGTGAAATTGTTGGATCTGTAAGCTGTGTCTCCAGAACGTTTCTTATTTTTTTCACTTCTATTTTTCAATGTGTTTGGTACATTTTTTAGCTTCTTATCATTTTTTTCAACATCAGTTGCTTCTGATTGATTTTCTGTTAATGCTGGCTCAATCTCCTCATCAAGTTTATCAACATGCTTATTTCCATTAAAATCTTGCATTTTTGACATCTTACTGGAACTGGTTACTAACGACTCACTCTCTGACAGATCTGAATCAACCTCATGGCTTTCCAGCTTGGGCTCAGGCCTCAGGTTTATTTCCCTTGATCTCCGCAAAACACTGGTGTGATGCTGCAGCTGTACATCAAGATCATCATCACTTGTGTCAATATCAGAGTCATTTCGATCAAATGCTTCCAAAATCATAAGTGCCCCTGTTGTTGGCAAAATGTCCAATGGATATCTGTCCTCATTTATATTAAGCATGGCAGTACGGCGTCGCCTTTTCTTTTTAGACTTAGAGTATTTTCTTGGAGGTAGTTGAAAGTTAAAAGTAGCACGGATAGCATTCCGAATAATTATACGACACATATACTGCAATGATAGAGGATTCACTTCAGCTGTAAACAAAAATGGTAATATATGATAATAATGCTACTTTGTACATAGTACTTGTGTAAAAATGAATTAATACAATGATTTCAATAGAAAACATATTTTGAGATCAGCAGTCTAGCTTGTAGACGAACAATTGTTGTTAATACTCACGTAAAAGAACAGGGTTGGCATCTGCCTGACCTGGTTTTGGCTGAACTAGTGAAGCAAAGGATACTGGCAAAACATTTGTTGAAGTAAATTCTGTCTCACTTATCCTCTTTATTTTTAATAACTAAACAAGAAAAACAAAAAGAAAATTTTATAAAACAAAGCTTATAATGAGGTAATTGTATCGATTAGTTTGGATTAGTCGTAATTAATTTGTAATAGATCTAGACTAACAATAATAAATCTGTGAAATTAGAAATATTTTTTCCAATTGTTTTTGTTTAGCCTAATTTCATGCTTTTAGCTTTCTCAATGCACTAAAATCCTGTCACTTTTCTGGACCAGTTGGGAAACAAAAGGTGAAAGAGAAAGGGGTATCTGGGTGAATGTAACTTGTATCGCTTTTTAAATGCATTAAAAAAACAAACTTGTACTATTTGAAATCGAACTCAGGGCTCTAGCTGCCACAAAAGGCCTAATTAAACTTATATCCCACATTTGTAAAGTACATTTTTTTTTCAAGAAATAATTGTGCAAAATATAAAATCTATATTTGAGAACCCAGGCTGACATGTTCAGATGTTTTAGTCTAATTACAAAGTATTTTTAAAGAAAGCATGAGACAGAAAAACAGAGAAAAATCCCTAATTCAAATTTACCAACAGTGTAAAACACTGTAAAACACTATGTCAAAAATAAGAGATAATTCTTTTAATATCTGTAACCCTGTAACTTTCAGAAAAAATGCTATCTGAGATCCATACCATGTGTCCATTCATAACTTTAGTAAAAAAAACAAATGTATTAATGATAGATAGTAGCATTTACATATTTTTGTGTATTTGTATCAATTAAATAAACACTATACAATGACTGAAATCAAATTTACATTACTATTTGATTATCAAAAGAGGTAAACCTGATCTCCCACAGGTATCACCAATATTCCAGTCACTTTGATCATATTCTGAATGGCATTTTTTAATTCAGGTGGGCAAGCTGCTCCACAGTAGACTCTGTCATACAAGCGATTTTCTGGTGCCAGGTTTAAACAATTGCCGACCACAAATTGAGGTTCGCATAGTTCAATATCATCAAACCTTTGACATGTGCTTATGAAACTTTCTAGCTTTTCCATGGCATATTTCACGTTATCAGAATGAAGCTCAACACCATGGTTTACACCATAAGGTCCTGAAAATAAGGCAAAAGAAATATTTATTGACAATCATCTTATTGATGGAATAATCATGAACATGAAACTATATCTGTGGACTGTTATGTTGCTTGTACTGGTATTCGTGTCATCAATTGTAATCATGTTTGTATTCGTACTGTGGTCTGTCTGTTGTCATACATAAATGTGTATAATACCCCTTTGCAAAAGTGTAATCATTCTTTTTATTGAAATACAACTTTTTCTTACAAGGTCTTGTTTTAAATCAGTTTATTACAATTTATTTCTAGATCCATTTTAATCTAGTAATATCAGTTGAGAGATCTAGCCAAAGATCTTTTAGATCATAAATTGGACAGTTAAATCAAGTTCCACTAATTCATCAGTAACATGGAAATATGGGATATCTTCCTTTAATAGAGTCACAGTGATGGTAGGAGTTAGTGAAGCTAAAATTCAATTTTTTATTGAACACTCCAGTGCAGGACTCAGTGAGTGACTAATGCCTTCAATCAGGTTACAACTCTTTGGTGCTAGACTCACTCACCAATATAAGTTTATGACTATCCCTTTTGAGAAATTGTTTTTAACTTTGATATCCTGTAGCCAAAATTGCATCATAGTGTTTAGCACCTAAAACAAGTGTTACTGAAAGATATAAAGTTATAATATGTGGCTTTTTGGTGTGCATATTTCCAGCCATGATAAGTTTTAGATAAACTAACTTCCAAATATTTTTTGTAAAAAATGGGAAAGGAGTACCTATCATGAGTCCAACCATCGTACTTAGATATCCTGTTCCACTGCCAAGGTTCAGAAATGACAAGCCTTGCTTCAACTCCAGTGCCTCCATAACTTCTGAGTAGATGCAAGGAGCAGACAAATGCAGGGTGCCACTTTTCCAAGCTAAGTCTTTATATGCATTATCTCTGCATTCTGGCAAATAGTAATGAGCCCTGTCCACAATCCGAAAAACTTGTTCAACTTCAGGTGTTTTAATGTAGTTAGACTCCCTTAGATTATCAATAAGCTCATCATTGTCTTGCCCAGAACTAACAGCTCCTCCCATATTCAATGGTATATTCTGAAAGTACACAAAAATAGTGTACAAAACTGAGGTAATGGCAATAAGATTTAATTATATACTGAAAATTCAACAAATAAATAATTATAGTCCCAAAATCTCCTAAGCTCCTAAAATGTACAGAGAATTCAATATTTGTAAAATTTTATTAGGAATTGATTATTATAATTAGAAAGTCATATATATTTAATATCTTGTTGCAATTATTAATGCTTTATATCAGGAGTTTTCACATTTTTTTTCAAATGGAACTTTTAACATGCTCAGAAAATTTAGTGGAACACTTTAAACATTAACATTTTTTTTAAGTTGGGTAAATTCCTAAAAGTAAAAAATTATTATTTAACAATTATGACAAAATATGACTGTGACTACACATTGTAGCATATTAAGAAAATCTTGCTTTACACAAAAAGGTTTTAGAAAATGGAAGTATAACAATGATAGTTTATTTTAAAATGATGAGGTACTCTTCTGAAAACTTACTCAGATCTTTTCAAAGATGATTTTTTTTTTAAATGAAAATCACAAAAAATATTTAACTGCACTTAAAACCTACTGGTTTATATGTCAAGGATAATGGATTCTGAGTCCAGGAATCATCTGCAATAGTTTTTTGAAAACTACTGCACAAGAATTGACAATAAGTTATGTTGGTGTTCTAAAAATAGATTGGATCATTTTGATTTTCTATCACACTTGACTGCTGATGACTCTTAAGCTACTTTCTGTATATGTATGAAATTCAACAGCGATTATCTTTCTTTCCTATCACTGCTATATAATTATTCTAATGTTTTAGAAATACATATTCAGGTATCACAAAACACTACAGATTGGAAATACTGGGTTTAGATTAAGACAACATTGGGATAAAAGCACATTGGCATTTAAAAAAACAGTATGTTGAGCACCTTGAATGGAGAATGCAAATGCCAAGAAATCCAGCAACAATGTTTGGACCTACAAACATTTGCCTCTGTTTTTCACACCATCATCATCATCATCATCAGTGTAGGCTTGAGAGGCTCAAATGCTCTCTTGAAAAATCCCTGGACAGAAACCCAGCTGTCTTGCATAGTGCATACATGTCACCATACAGGTAGAGAATTTTTAGTTTCCCAGACCTGTCGAGACGGAGATCAGCAAGTCTGGGGCAGTCAAACAGAATATAGGGCACAGTTTTTTCTTCTTTCCTACAGTGGGGGCACAGTGAATCAACATTTGGCCATAGCCGCAAGAAATATGGTCTATAATAGCTTGCTCAGGCCTGGACAGCCTCCACCACAGGGAAGTGCAGCCTCATGCACTACTAAACTCCACAGCAGGCTATTTGGGACTTGTCCCAGCACTCAAACCACTTTTCCATTTCTATTTTGTTAATTATAGCCAGAGCATGCTGAAAAAAGCCTGTTTGGTGGGTGGAATTTGCCCTCCCTGGTGGGCCAAGGAGTCTGCAATAGTGTTGCCAGTCACACTTATGTGACTCGGTACCCACTGCATTATTACAGGGGTGCCATAGCGTTGCTTTATTTTGTGTGAAGCCATGACAGTGTTGCTATTGGGTGGCCATGGTCCAGGGCTTTGCAAAGCCTGTTGTACAGATTTTGAGTCAGTGACCACAACAATCTATGTTGCCCTCAAATCTCACCGAGTTGAGAGTCAATGACCTTTAAAGCCTTTAAGGCTTACACAGACTGCCATGATCAATATTGATATATATTTATGTGATCTAGATTATATTTCTATGATTAAGATAAGTCATAAGATCATTTTTATTGATCCACTCAGGACCAATCAACTTCAAATGGAAATTCAGTTTGACTACAATTTAACTAACGACCTCAGCTTAACTATTGTACAATAATAATATAGATGCACATACTCAGGATACTGACATTTACACACGAAACACATACACACTGACACGATCACAACCAGCGCTTTAATTTAAATGGCATTAATTTAATTAATTATTAAGAATCTTAGTCGTCTTATTTTCAGCATTAATAAAACAATGGCTGAAAATAAGGCTACTAGATTCTAGAATCTAGATTCTATCTAATATGGCTTATATGCGCAACAAAAAAATTATAATAGCATTTACATTTAGATGAATAAAGAATAATACATTATAATTATTTAGGATGTAGATTTACTATCTAGTTAGTTTTTAAAACATGCATTTTCAATGTAACAGCACTAGGTCAAGATCTATGTAACTGATCAGCAGTGAGCGAAAAATAGATGAATGATCTGGTTGGTAATAATGAACAATCAAAATAATAGATTAAAATACTACATTCTGCAGTGGCCTAAAAAAAAAAGTGGTCACAGTGAAGGCTGCAAAACCAAAACAACAACATTGACGTCACAATTAACATAACTATTTAAAACTAAGTTTGTTTTTATTTTATTATTTTTCATTATTAGTATATATTCTCTTTTCTTTTTAAATAAATATAACCAAACCTTATAATGGAAACATATTTAATCATATTACGATTAAAAAAAAACTTTTTTTTTAACAATTTGTTTTAACTTGGTTTATGCGTTTGATGGCACAGCAAATGAATAGGGGCGAGATCTTATTTTTATTGAGTTACTCCCACTGAATAATTTTGTTGTGTAGTTTTCTAGGTTGCTATTAAAATTCAATGGTGTGTAGATTTAGATCAATGTAAATTATTTTTTCTGTAAAGTTAAGCTGCTATTAACTTAAACGAAAGTCCGCGATGTTTTCTAAATTGTTGTTTTTAACTCTTTCCAACATTAGACAATAATGTTTGTTGAAATTCCATTTTTATTGAAAAAAAAATTGCGCATGCTGAAAAAGGGAAGTTGTGTTTTTTTTTTCACAGGTTAATGTCTTACGCGTTATCAATGACTGCTCTGCCGGAGTCGAGGGTGCGTGGAAATTAGAATCTAGATTCTAGAACTACCAAAAACAAACATTTTTAACATGAATAACAAACGTTTTAAAATTTGATAGTAAATATAACAGGCTTTAAATTGCAGTTATGTTTGATGTTTTAATTTTTTACATTGTTTTCAGAGTACGTGTATTTTTTTTAAGCAGTAGCGAGTAGTCTAAGGGTGTCGCCGTTTTCAGCTGTCGCAAAATACGAAGAGAAAGAAAGCCAAAAACAAATGAAATATTAGATTTTGAATCTGTATTGACTAGATCTCTAGATCTAGCTAGAGAAAAAAAAAAAGAGCTAGATCTATATAGATGGCAAATCTAGAAAAAAAAATCTAGCTGATAGAATAGATTGTAATACAAATTTCAATAATTATAAATGTAACATTAACAAGGTTGACAGCAATATTTCAAAATTAAAATTTCAACAAACACATTTCAGAAAGTTTAAATTAAATCCCACTCCACAAGACCAGTTTTAAGTTTTAGATAATAATTAAATCTATAGTCTAGATCTAGATAGATCTAAATCTAGATTTTTTGAATATTTTTTTTCAAGTTTGCACCAGACTAAATGTACATAAATTAAATATTAACTCTAATACTAGTCACTACAGACTATAAGTATAATAGTATAGTGTGACTGTACTGACTATAGTCACTATAGTCTATAGACGTATAGAAATCAAGATCCATTTAAATCTAGATAATTAGATCTAGATACTAATTACATATCACATCTATCAGATCTTTTAGACCATATATATAAGCATATTACTGACTATAGATTATAGACAGATCTAGCTAGTATTTACCAAAGTGTTACACTATAATATATTATATTATATTAAATATATTATAATAATTATATAGCTCAGTATAGTATTGTATCTACAGACCAGAGACAAATAATCTAGTTTAAGTAGTAATTAGTAGTAGGCCTATCAGTATAGACCTGCTCAAGCCTCTAACTATAGTAAGTTATAGATTTTAAGCATCTTGATTGGTGACAGATTGGTTGAGAAAATAGAACTCCTAGCATGTAATTTAATAATCTATCAGAACATTGTTGCTATATGATATATCTAGTTCTACATTCTGAATCCCCATACATAATATGCGCCTATAGTAGACTGATACTTGTATCTAGATTACATATATTATAAAAACATAGGCCTATACATCATAAACATATGATCCTAATATTTAAAAGAAAAAGTTGTAACAAATTTTATTAAAATTGATTAAATGAAAAGTAGTTTAAAATCAATTTTAAAAATTAAATATATAGAGTGTGCTAGGCTAATAAATACAGTGCTCTAAAAGCTAAGACTTAAGACTAATATTAAGTAAGGCAATTGTGGTAGCAGCATTCTTCAACTATTTTCAATCAAAAAGAAAACTAACTTAATAAATTGTTTAATTTCTAAAGTGGTTTTGTCTAATTTGATCAGTATCCTAAGTAAAAAAAAGAAAATGAAATCATTACAAACAAAATATTTAGAAATAAAAAAAAAGAAAAGCCTGTGTATATGTTTGTCATATTGCTTTAATGAAATACCTCCATCTACAGAATGTGATGAATGTTTTACTCTTATTTCCTCAGATGATGTTAGAGAATAAAGTGCCAAAAAGTAATGAATTTCTAAATTATGTCTGAGCTAGAAAGAGATGATGCTGTGCTCGATCAAGGAGCAACACCAATGGATTTATCAGTGCCTGCACAAGCCTCTGGACAGGCTAACCCAAATCCATGCATGACTACATCCCCATCATCCACTACCAATCAGATCACCATAAACTCTGCCCCCACTTCATTGGCAGGCTATCAGATTCAACCTCAGCTCAATTTAGCTACTTATGGTATCCAGATTCATAACGGTCCTGTGGCCATGCCTGTGCATACTGGCTCTGCTCAGGTAAGAATAAAAATGAAAAATAAATAAGCTTCCTTGTAAATTTTATTTGTGTGTGCGTGAAAGGATTGTTCATCTTTGGCTTTACCACAAAAACTCCAAATGTATTCTGCTACCATGGCCCACCCTCTCTGTAGAAGTAAAATTCTTTTGATGAAATGTTGAGTATTTATCTTTTAGTTATTATCATCATAGATTTATTTATTTTGATGTTGTGGAAATAGGTAAATGCTGTCAGTTTACCCTGAAATGCATGTTTTGTAATTTAAATGCTTAAATTGAAATTCACTTTAAGGTATAAGTTATTTTTCCTTATACATCCTTGTTAAAAAAAAAAAGGTTAATTTGAAGTAAGTTAGTTCCAGATAATTAAAAAAAAAAGATTTTTTGTGAGCTGTACACCTTTTTTTTTACACACTGAAGCAAGCTAGAATTTTTGTTGCATTCTTCGATCCTTCAACCTGCTGCTATTGATTGATTTCTAAAATGGAATCATCTATTTGGGTTGTTTAAAATTGAATGCTGCATCATTTATCTCTTTCAATTGAAATGAAAATATTGTAGACAAAAAATACACTGCTCTAGCTGTTTAAAGTATTTCGGCCAATACTTCCCTAAAAAAAAACATATAATACCATCATATTTGATTTTATTCTAAATTGAATCATCTGTGTGGTTGGCATATATAGTATGTTTCGTCATTTATCTCTTTTAATTGAAATGAAAATATTGTAGACAAAAAATGCACTGCTCTAGAAAGCTGTTTGAAAATGTATAGTAATTCGGCCAATACTTCCCTTAAAAAAAATTAAATACTATCATATTTGATTTTATTAACAAGGGAAATAATTTTGTAGAAGGTCAATCTTATTCAGTTATTCCCTCACTGAAATGTAAATAGACCTCAGATAGTTCAAAGAAACCCCACCCCCTAGATAACTGCCATTTTAAATTTAAAATCAAACTACACTGTACATCTATTTGAGTGAAGAAAATGTCAAAATAAAACCCATATAAGGTTATAAATTGACTTCTCTATTAATATTCCTGGTATAACATTGTGCAAACTATTCAATGTTAAAAGTTTAAAATTTAATAGTGAAGTGATTATGTGATAACAGTAATCCTCTTTTTGTTATAAAATACCAAATATTCTACATTTTAGAGTTTATATAAAGTTTATTATATATATATTTAAGCAGTCTTTAAAAAAGCAATTTAATAACTCTACCACCATTCTCAAATAACTGAGTTTCTGCATGAGATTCTGTGGCTTATCAGTATTTCTTAAAGTATGTTAATACTTAATGCATTTTTTAAAATGAGTATTGTGACAATTATTTTTTATTCCAACATATATTTTAATTTTACACTGTTTTTTAGGGATTGCCAAATTCACAAGCACAAGTTGTACCTCAAAATATCCAGATGACTAGGACAGGTATTCCATTGGTTAGTACAGGACTTGGTTCTGCCCCACTAACATTTCATCCCAGAGTAACACCACATTCAGCTTTTCCAACAGCTCTACCCATCACAGCAGCAATGCAGTTAACATTGCAGCGTTTGCCCTCTTCTAAAGGTAGGGCCCTTAACTATTTTATTTTTGACAGTAATAAGAGGACTTACATATTTTCACTTACTTTTAATTCTTACAAATTTCTACAGGTTTTTTTTTTTTGTTGATAGGTACAAGACTTGTATTATAAATTATGTATTTTGAGAAATCAGATTCATCATCTGTAATATTTGAAATCAAGGACATTGCCATTAATTTGTGTCGATAACACAAATCTTATTAGATATAAGATAAAGTTAGAGAAAAAACTATCGAAGTTGAAAAGGTATGGGACATTCACTATATATATTGACCACTAGTGCCAAAATTTTATAGAAAGTTTGGACAGCCAAAAGAAATGTGAAAATTATGATCAATAGATTCAACAGGCCTAAATCAGAAAAAAAAAAAATCCCCAGCTCTTGATGCCTTGTTTGCAATCAAAGGTTTGAAAGAGAAGGACAAACACATAATTCTTTGATGATTCTGAATCATCTGTACCTTGTCTATTTTGAAGTTTTACTCTGATTTAAATTTTAAAAAATGAAGAATGATGAAGACAACTTAGAAGTATGAAGAAAATCTAATCTTTCCGAAGTAAAAAAAAAAATTTGATTTTAAGTTTAAAATGTGTACATTTTTTTGGCATAGGGCCTACATATATAATTTTGAAAAGTTGCTCAAGACATTTAACATTTTGTATATAAGTTGTAAACTACAAAAAATTAGTCATTTAATTATTAAAACTAAACAATGAATTATAAAAATAAATAATAAATCTTTGCCACCACAAAAAAAAAAAATTCACATTATAGTATCAATGTGTGTCTTATCTTTATCTAGGTCAGCCCATTACAGTTCAACAAATCCCATCTGGAACCATTGTACCATATGTAAGTCAACAGTTGGTTACTGCACCAAAGGTTGCAAGACCAGGAAAATCAACTGTCAGACATAACATGAACACCTCAAAGAATACTGTCCTCCATAATTCATCTCAGAAAATACTTGCATCACCTGTCAATATCCCCTTAGGGCAAAGAATGACAAGTCCTAATGGACAAGTTCAAAGAACACCTTTAGGTTCTCAACCAGTTGCTCAACTCACTCCAGCAACACAAGCTAGTTTTCTGTTACCCAGCGCAACCTTGGTTCCACAACCAGTTTCACAGAACACCATTAGCAATGGGGTTTTGCAATCCAATAAAAATTCTGTGTTAAATTTGCGCGCTTCATCGCCCATCGGGACTGCCACTATTGTTGGATCACCTTCACAGCTGAGCACAGCAACATATTTGGGAGGGCAACATATCTCCATCCAACCAAGACCTTCCTTAGCGACATTTATTACTGGTGCTCCTACAGCTTTAACTTTGACTGTCACATCCATTGCTCCAAGTCCAACTACCCTTCTAACCACATCCTCTTCCAATTCTTCCCAAAACCCACCAATAAATTTCAATCAGCAAGGTCAACAGTTTATACGACCTGTCTCAGGAATGTCACAAACTCAAGCTCTTCGTGCAGGTATACCTGTTGTTCTCCCTCATGGATCTCTTCCTGGACGTCAGAACCTTTCCAAAAACAATCTCCCTCGTATTGCTCAGAAACCATTAGCACATGTCAGTACTCTGAATTCACAACCTGAAGGTTTAGGTGTATCAGTGAAAGGAAATTTGGTGAGTTGTACGACTGAATTAATTATAATTTCTTACAATATTATATATATTCTAAATATGAAACTCAGTACTCTATTTTAGTATTAGTTTTAAAGAATGCAATTCTTTTGACACTAACTTCATTATTTTATCATATTTTTCTTGCTCAGCCTCTTACAAATGTAGCTGGTCTGACAGTTTTGGGTCAGTCTACAACAGGTAATTCTGATATAACGCTCACAACTACTGATAGTACAACTACCAGTGCCATGGTATCTACAGAATCTGTGTTGGCATCTGTTATACCTGAAAATGTGAGTTCATCTTTTTTTTTAGGCATCTTCATAAGAAATATTTTAGTTGGCGTATTCTCATCATTAAATATATAATTTGTCATACAGCTATAATAATAGTTTTAAATTCAGTCATGAATATTTTTGGTAAAATTGTATCTTATTTATGTCAAAATTTAAAACAATTTCTTTTTAATTGATTAAAGTTAGCACAACATCATGTTCTACATTAAATCTGTGTATTCCTTTTGTCTTCAAATGAAGAAATAGTAAAGATAAGAAGAGTCTGTTTTCACAGATTTGGTAAAAGAAATAGGTTTAAACACAAATCTTTATTTAAAAAAAATAAATAAATAAATACAAAGCAACAAAATACCGCCCCCCCCCCTCTTTTTTTTTCCTTTTTTTTTTATTTAAGAAAAAAATCCTTATTTTATCTTATTAAAATGTTTTTGACTGCTTTGTGTCAATGTCTAGATTTGCTTTGTGTTATAATTGTTGGCTTTGTGTTTTGTTTAGAGTGTAGAAGAAGCCAATGGAACTCCTATAGTTATGGTCTCTGCTACTGCTCCTTCAATCAGTGATCTGGACAACTTAGAGACCCTTAACCAGTTCAAATCCTCGTATATTGTTGAAATTGAAACACCCACTGCTGTAAAAGAAAATGTCCCAGTGAAAAACAATATAAATCAATTGTTGCCTCCTGCTGAAGAATTTAGGGTTGTTGTTGATCAAGTAAGTAAATCTAAGAATGATTTATACCACTTTATTGTTGGCTGACATTTTTTTTTGGCAAAGTTTTCTTGGAGACCTTAAGCTGTCGTTTAACCTGCCTCAGAGATGCATAGTTTATGATGTTAGTCAGATAGATATTAACAGTTTGTTTGAATTAGGTATGTTAAAAAAATTTAAATTTAGTCCAAACTCCCCATTTAACAAAGGCCATTGACACATTTATAAAGACTGT
>JADKLZ010000130.1:31043932-31065111 GCA_021533235.1 Biomphalaria straminea | reverse complement strand
TATATATATAAGTAATCGTTATTAAACCATTGTGTTGTTTACAATTGTGTTTGGTGTCAATCAGAACTCTGGACCTTATGAAACTAGTTCACAACCACAAGGACAGGAATTTCTATCATCTGTAAACAACAACAAGGAGCTATTACCCACTACTAATTTGAATGGAGAAGATTCCAAGAAATTAGAAGAAGATATATCAGAAAAATCTTCTTTAGATATAAAAGAAGGTAACTTTTGCACAATGTTCAATTCCATTCTCAGAAAACAACTGACTACCAATTTCTCTTAAATACAAGAAAAACTTGCATTCAAAAACATCATATGCATACTGTTCACATTCATACCTGGGAATGTAAACAACGAAATATAACGCTTTCATACCAAAATAGCAACAAAGAAATAACACATTCACTCTCACCATACCTGCCCCTGACAAAAGTCCTCTGTCTTTCCTAGTGCCCTTAACTCTTTCTCTTCCTAATTATTTTCCTCATTTCAAAGGTATTGATCATTTCGCTCATTTGTATTTCACTATCCTGTTTTGATTAAACTTCAATAACTTTTTTGTTTGTTACCCGAAAATGTTACATTTGGTATTGAATTATAGGAGAATGCATGCTCTTATTAACTAAAAATAGTGTAGCGTATGATGTTTTAAGACACCTACTTTATTTGTCACCACTTTGCACTTACTTAGATTGTGTTAAGATTGAGACTATTGAGGCTGACAACCAAGGTGCAATACTTACTGAAGGTTTCATCGACTCCAATCTTTTAGAATGGACAGATGGTATAGGCACTCTACCAGGAACAGATATGAAAGTAAGTACAGTCTTGAAGATAATATTTATTGCAGTTTATCCAAAACCAATCTAAACAATCTTCTCTAACATTGTGAATGTGTTGTAAATCTTGTGTTTTCAAGATAAGAATGTTATCTCCATAGTATTGAATAATGTTTCGATTTTTAACACAGATTGTATATTTCTTCCCTTGTATATTTCTTCCCTCTTCAGTTTAAAATCAATGAGTTTGGAGATCTAGAACTTGTGGATGATGGAACATCATTAAAGTTTGATTCAGATTCTCAAAGTCCTGCAGTAGAAGTACACAAAAAAGACAACATTTCTGAAGGGGTTGATATCAAAGTCTCCTCAGGTTAGCATAAAATTACTATCTTTAGGTATTTTAAGAATATTTATTTCCCTAGTTTATTTATCTTTACTTATAAGTAGTGTTGATCTTAATTTAAAAAAAAATGGTTTTCTTTTTTTTCTTTGTAGTTACAGATCCAGCAGAACTTTCTGAACATGAAGGAGATCCCATTTGTTGTTGTGTTTATTGTGGTCGCTATGGATACAAAAGTAATTTCAGGACATCGGGAAGGTTTTGCTCCCAGTCTTGTGCTGGAAAGTAAGTTTCTAAGGCACATCTTTGTTTATCATTCTATCACCTGGAAGTATTTCTGCTTGGTTGTAAGTGTAAATGGACTATATTATCTACAGGAAAAATCTTCACAGAAAGCAAATGTTAATGTCAAAGATGATGATGGGAATGAAAAACAAGAAAAAAAAGTTGATTCTCTCTGGAGAAATGAAAACTGTCAGCAAGGATTCTGGTAATGAAGTTTCAGGTAAAACTTTTTTATTGTTTATCTGGTTAGTTTTAGATATGTACTTATATCTCTGTACTTAGTTTTGATCTAAAAAGCCTTTGAACAAAATGTTTTCCAACTAATGTCAAGGATATATAAGTGTGTTGATGCTGTTGGCTAATTAGTTGAGCACTTCCCTAAATATACCATTATATTTATTTTACAGTTCCAAACAATTCTGAGAAAAAACTTCAGAATTTTGACTGGGATCAATATTTAGCAGAAACTGGGTCTGTAGGAGCTCCTAAAAGATTATTCAAAGATGTAAGATCCTCTGTTCTGTTTAACATATAAGTGTAATCAGTAGTAGTAATATGAAAACTATTTTTTAATCTTAATTTTTACTGTTTTCATGTTCTTACAGCCATTTCCAAGTAATCGCAATGGTTTCCGCTTAGGTATGAGATTAGAAGGAGTTGATCCTAAGCATCAGTCTTTGTACTGTGTGTTAAGTGTTGCTGAAGTTCAAGGCTACAGGTAAACAACCAATGCATTGTTGTTAAGTTCATACAGTTATGTTCAGACTTTCTACAGGTATGAAAGTTTTTAAGGTAAAACAAAAGAGTGAGACCAATTTGTTTTCCAAACATTTAAATTTTAAAAAAAAATGTTTTCCATTTATCTCTGTAGTTACTGATCTATCTATGTGGTTATTGCTTAATTTTATTACTTCATATCTTCATCACCCCTACCAAAAACATCAAATTTACCTATAATCATTGATTGCCCTAGGTTAAAGCTGGGCAGTTATGATTTTTTTAGTCTTGGGATGTATGAATAAAAGTTTACTAGACTTATTACTTTTATAGTTCAAAGTTTATCAATGAACTCAGAATGTTTGGGTAAAAGTTATCAAACTGTGTGAAATATTTTTCTCTGTGGTAAAGATATGAAATTGTATCAGTACTGTAGTCTCTGAACACTTTAATGTTTATATTTAGTGTTGCATGCAGAAAACAAAAGATTTCTTTTAACATATAATCAATGTGGAATGAACTCATAGAAGAAAAATCAACATAGAAACATTTAATGATTTTTTAAACGTACTTTGGTATAATAGTGGAGTACTTACAGTTTGTTTGGCTAACAAACACAAATTGTACAAATGGTTGGTGGAGACACACACAAGGTTTCTTTTGCTTAGGGTCAATGTATTTCAGTAATTCAGAGCAACACCATTCATATATTTTGTTTTCAGCTAAATTCTCAGTAAGTTTCTTTTCTTTTTTAAGGCTGCGGCTTCACTTTGATGGTTTTTCTGAATGCTATGATTTCTGGGTCAATGCAGACTCGCCATTTATTTTTCCAGTTGGATGGGCAGAAAAAAATGGGAAAACTTTGGAACCACCCAAAAGTATGTCATTTTTTTAAATCCATAATCATTAAAGTTTCTAGTCTTATTTTTGAATATACAGAAATTTTATGATTTCATGCCAAAGTTATACTGCTATTTTAACTCAACCCAAAATAAAACAGATATTTTAATTCACACTAAATAATACTGTTTTTTTTTTATTCTGATTGTTCAGATGTAGCCATAGAAGAATTTAACTGGACTAATTATTTGAAGCAAATCAGGGCTGTTGCTGCCCCCAAGAGTTTATTTGTAAATCAGCCTTTGTCAGTAAGTTTTTTTTTAAATATACTTTTTAAAAATATATTTGCTTACTTAAGCCATACTTCAGTTGAGACTCCTATCCCATTATAAACTTATCATTTAAGAGTCTTTAAAAATATCCTTGCATTCAATAGAAAAAAAAATCCTCAAATTTAGAACTAGTCAGTTTAATATTTGATTTTAGCCAACAGTTAACAAATTTATAGCTGATTTTTAATTTAAAAAAGTTTCAGTTTTACATTTTTTAAACTGTCTGTGCTTTTTTAAAAAAATCTAAACTTTAAAAGTATAAATAATTTTTTTTCTTAGGTGACACCCTCAGCTTTTCGTGCGGGTATGAAACTGGAAGCTGTTGACAAGAAAAACTCGAGTTTAATTTGTGTTGCAACTGTGGCAGACACCATTGGAGATAGAATTCTCATTCACTTTGATGGTTGGGAAGACCTTTATGATTACTGGTGTGATATAACCTCCCCTTCCATCCATCCAGTGGGCTGGTGCAAGTCTAATGGTCATTCACTTTCTGCACCGCCAGGTTTGTGACTTGCATATTTTTTTTCACTTCTCTAACTTTTAAATTTCAACTATTTATTTAGACTTAGATCCTCCCACACCATTAGCTGTAAGCTGTCTCCACAAAGATCTGTCACTGGTAGTGTCTGAAATTTCTTCCCACCTGATGTCCACTGCTCCGGGGTCCTCCATGAAAGTTTGGTGCAAAGTTGTATAAGGACGTCCTGTTTGCGCTTTCCTCATAATGGCATCTATGTCTTTGCAACTCTTGGTATATGTAATTCATTCTGTCAGAGGACATATCCTGCAATCCTCATCCGATGCTCAGTCAAAACCTCCTTAAGTGGTTAATTCCCAGTTCAGCATAGGATTTTTTTTGTTTGAGACCTGATCTCTGTAGCTGACTCCCAAAATCATAGCCATTTTTCCAGCCACATGTAGTCTTTTTTTTCTAAATTTCGGCAGATGACTTCATGTCTTGCACATATATGTTGCAATCCAATGGCTTAGATATTTATTTATTTATTTTTTTTTTTTACTTTCTCATTTCTAGAGTTTTCCAAAGTTCTAACAGTTTGACTATTTGCTGTTAAATTGCAATATTTTTCTCACTTTCACAATTTATATAAAAAATTTCTTTTACAGAATATGGAGACAAACTGGACTTTGATTGGGAAACTTATTTAGCTGAAACTAAATCAACTGCAGTTCCTGCTCGAGCATTTAAAACAGTAATTTAAAATATACTATTTGTATAACTTTCAATATTATTATTCTTTTAATTATGCATTATATTTAAGCTTTTATATATTTTTACTGTTTTGCGTGAATCAATGAGAATCAAAGTATCTATATATAAAGAATTAAAATTGACAATGACAAGTGTATTTTGGTTTCACAGAGAAGTCCAGTGGGTTTTGAGAAAGGTATGAAAGTAGAAGTGGTGGATAAGAGAAATCCTATTTTGGTGAGAGCTGCTACTGTTGCTGATGTTCAAGAGCACAGAGTGTTGATTCACTTTGATGGTTGGGACAACATTTATGATTATTGGATCGATGATGACAGCACTGATCTTCACCCCATACACTGGTGTGCTAAAACATTCCATCCACTGCAGAGTCCCATTGGTCAGTTATGTAGCCTTTGTCTAGTATGTTTAGTGCAAATATTAGAGCATTTTTTTCTTTAATCAATTTTTGAAGGTTATTTTTTAGGAAGGGCTGGGGGTGGGGTAAATTTAGGCACAAGATTTCTTGGCAGTCTAGGAAATTGTACGTTTCAAGCTGATTTTTCATTTAATGTGAACAAAAGTCTAGAAAAAAAAAGGGGGGGGGGAGAGGATTGTGTCTGAAGATTTAATCTAATCTTTAGTCTTACATTTTTTGAAGTAAACCTGCCTCACAGGTTAAGCCTGTCCAAATAAAATATCTTTTTTTGAATTTCATGTTTAATCATCATAGTTTTAAAAACAAATAATGTTTTTTCTTTGTTTCTTTAAGATCCAAAAAGTCTGAAAAATAACATTGAAGCAGGGGGTTGTCCAACAGCTGGTTGCAAAGGAGTAGGTCACATAAAGGGAGCAAAATACACAGGTCATCATAGGTAAATTGGCTTATTAACAGTCATTTAAACTTAATATGAGTCATTATACTTCATTCATGTTGTTATAAGTATTTGAATGAATTCTTTCACTACTTTCAGCGCCTTTGGGTGTCCTTATTCTGAAGTGAATATGAGTAAAGACACAGCGCTCACTGATCGACTTGGTTCTTCTAGATCTGAAGAGGGTAGTAATTTACTAATGAGGCAGGACTCAGCTACTGATATTAGGTAAAAACTTGTACATCGAATCAATCACTACAGCAAGAGTCTATCACGCAACATTACTAATGTTATACTGTGGAGTGAGATTGAAAATATTTACTAAGATAAAGATAAATGTTGTTTTAATTTCATTTAGGAAGTGTCCAACTCCAGGGTGTGATGGCCTGGGTCATGTGACTGGCAAATTTACGTCTCATCATTGTTTGTCTGGCTGTCCCCTTGCTGAGAGAAATCTGATCAAAATCAAACAAGAGCCTGGTGTTGAACCTCGGCCAGTTGGTCGACCTGGTAGGGGCAGAAAAAGGTATATAAAATATATATAAAAATATATATAAAATACTAACTATTTGAGTAGAATATCAGAAAATATGAAACACTCCATGAAAAGGCACAGATCATATTGTAACTCAAATAGTAATCAAAGTCTCTCTAAAGTATTTTTTTTATGGAAGAATGACACTTTAATAACTCAGTTTCACTTTTTTTTTTAAAATGTAAATTGTGAAAACAGTTAAAAACTAGCACTTTGTGATTTACACTCATTAATTATAAATTTATTTTCTTGTTTTCTAAATCTTTAATCCATTATTTATAATAATTATAAACCTTAACCTCATTGTAAAGTAAGAGATTTTTTTTTGTTTATTAAAAGTAGGAAAAATTAAACTAACAAAAAAAAGTTTGTCAGCAACAACAATTGTGTTTGAAGAAGATATAGAGATCAGGGCTTTCACAATTTTAAAATGATTGATCATTTTGATTATCTTTTCAAAACTTTTATCAGTTTAATTCATCTGTTTTGCTCCTCTTGTCAGTTGTTTACTTTACAATAGTCAGTTGTTTTCTTTACAATAGACAGTTGTTTACTTTACAATAGAAAAGACAACTGCAGTAAAGTTGGCTTTAATTGAATTTTTATAAAAATATGAATTCACGCTAAACTATTTTAAATGCAATGTTAAGATTTTCTTGCATTCATAAAAGAATTTAACTTTTTTACAGAAAAATATTTACCACAACTCCCCCATTGCCAATGGAGAAAAAAATGATTAAAACTGAACCTTTGGATGGTGAGTTTTTCTTTGTAGTGTTTTATTGATTTATCCATTGTAGGATGTTTATTTAAACTACAACTGTGGTTGTGAGGTGATGAAATTGTGAAATTTTGACTTGAAGATGATGCAATGTTATTTAGAGAACTACTGAAGTATATAGCTAAATACTAAACAATCATTTGTTACAATATACAGACTTGTAGTGCTTCAAGGGTCACTCTAGTCTCCTAAACATCATTTAAATTTGTAAGAGGACTGCTCCTTTACAAATAAAAAAATAATAATAATAATAAAAGAGTATACTAGTATGAGAATTGGAAGATTTGTAAACATTCACTGGAACCTATAATTTTTCATGTTTTGTTTTTTTGTTTAAAAGAAAGGGGGGCGGGATAGAGAGAGACAGATCATCTACCTTAGCTTGAAATCTGATTGTGACAGTCTTTAATGTATAAAAGTTCCTTCTCTAAAAAAAATAATTTAAAAGCGATATGTTTATGAATTCACATTAGATCTAGATTTAAGTAAAAAAAGGACTTTGGAATTACACTGGTGGCAAATATTCTTCTTTTTTTAGTCCTACTAATTTTCTAAAATTGTATGTGTTTTGAAAAATTATATTAATTTACATTGTGACTATTAGTAATTATCTTCTGGGTAATCCTCTCTTTGTATTTCTATCAGTTTGTGAAGAAGGAAGTTCATTACAAGCAAGTATACACGAGTCAGTGTTTCAATCTTCAGCCATGAGTCTACCTTCTAATGACCAACCACTGTGTTGGGAGCACCACGCCAAACTACTTCCTGGTCTTTTGGAAGTGAACCAGAGCCAAGTTAGCAGCTGGTCAGTGGACCAGGTAGCAGACTTTGTGTACAAACTGACTGGCAAAGAAGATCAGGCACAGAAGTTTAAAGAGGAGGCAAGTTCATTTCCTATACACCCAGGCTTTATGCTTCTTGTTAGGATTAATAAGTAATTTGCTATAGCTTCTAAAATATCATGAACAAGATCTCCAAAAAAAAATGACAGTTAAATTACCCACTAAAATTGGATGTAAACCCAACTAACAAGGGTTGAATACATCTAGCGACATAATTAAAACCAACATACAACATCAGCCAACACTATGGCCACCCATTGCATAACAGGTACGATGGTACTCTTCAATCAAACAACATTAACTAAGTATGAAGATACTTACACTGTTTACTTTCTCTCTTCAGAATTTTTGTGTGTATATATTATTTTTTGAAAAAGCATTTGCACTTGGCTACAAAATAAAGAACATACATGTATATAAATGGGTCAAACTTAAGATTTGAAACTCTAACATCAAATCTTGTACACAATATAGCATGAAAATTTAGTATGTTCAAAATGTGTCTTTTAGTTTAACTGTAAATGAAATTTTTTCATTGCCTTGTAATAAAGAAAAAATTAAAACTTTTTTATCATTATTTAATTTCTGAAGATATCTTAAATGTGAGGTGCTAAGATTTCATATATAAGTTTCACTCATTTGGGAATTTTATTAATTCTGAAACTTTTTTGTTACATGTTATCTGTGAGCTCAATTATCCATTAAAGAATTTTAAAACTAATTTTTAATCTCTTTCAGCAAGTGGATGGAGACTCATTTCTACTGCTTCAACAAAATGATCTGTTAAACTTCTTGAACATCAAGCTGGGCCCTGCTATCAAAATTTTCAACAGTATTTTGGTTTTGAAAGCTGCTAGTGAATCCTTGACTTAGGGCAGAGTTGAAATTTCAAACCTTTTGTTTTATTCTACAGTTTCATTTCATTGAAATGAGTTGAGAAAAAATTCTTTATTGTGATGGGCTTTCATGGCCTGGCAGCCACTTTTGTGACCGTTGTGTATTTCTTGAAATGTGTGCCATATTTTAGTCCTTACTGTGGTTGTAAATAGAGCTGCTGATTTGAAATATTTGTGAAGGGGCACACACACCCCCCCCCCTCATTTTTTTTGTAGTGTAACAAATTTGTGAGGCTTTAACTAATGTTTTAGTCGGCTGTTGTACAATTGAAATGTAACTTTGTTGCATATTGAATGTTAGGGTTAGGGGTTTCTGGTTTAATTGAATATACTATAAGTCTTTATCCTTAAACTATTTGTTTTGTTCATTAGCATTTAAAGGTTAATTTAACACAAATGTAAGTATTAGAAATATGAATTTTTCAAAATGTATGTTTAATATCTTTTTAGTAAATAATACTTTAAAAGTTTGAATTCACAGGGTCATTTTAAAAAGCTGCACACATTTCTGATAACCATGACAATGTAATTGACAAAATACAATTTTCTTTTTTAAATTTCTTAGTTATAATTATTTGTGGTATTTATTATTTAGTTGAAACCCTGATTTTCACACCATGCTCTTTGAAAGAGATTGATAAAACATTACGTCAGTGGGATGAAACTTTTAGAAGCAAGCTATGTTATTCTATTTTGGTTATTGGGAATTCAAAACTTGTTTTGTGAAGCTGTCTAGTGTATCAACTTTACATTCATGTGACAGGGATGGATAATTATTAAAAAGTTGTAGCTGCCAACATGAAAATTTGAACTGTCCTAAAGGAAAACCACAGTTTAGTCAAGAATATTTTATTTAATATTTAAATACTTAAACAATTGTAATGCTAAAGTTTTGTTTTGATATAACCTTGGAATGTTAATAAATACTTTGTATATTTTTTTTAATGAATCTTAATACGCTATGCTTCGTTTCTATAAGTACAACAATAAATATATGCTAGACAATGTATATATATATATGTGTGTTAGTGTGTACAAACAACTAAGTACACACATATTGTTTTACACATAGTAACCTGACATGATCTATTTAAAAGAGACTGACAAAACTGCAAGAAACTCATTATCCTTTCATCTTTTTTTTTCTTTATTTTCTTCACCCACCTTTTATTTCCTTCAAACTATTGTTCCATGCAAATTGAAGGAAAACTTTGACTTTCAAAACAAACATTTTATTTGTCTGAAAATATTTGATTTGTCTGTTATATTGCATGTTATGAAATGCTTTGTTATTAACTTATTATCGAAATTATGAAAACGAACTTAATGTGGCTGATTGATGTCTTTTCACCCCATGTGTTGCTTCTGTGCATTAGCTTGCAACCAATTCTTTCTTACCAATTTTAGGGTTTATTGATTGACTTAACTAAACAAATGATTTGATCAAGTATTTTACTTTGTACAACTTTATAAATTATTTGCTTGGAGAAGTTCAAATATCAATGCAGCTTGCGGCTCATTTTATGGAGATACAAAACAATGAGCTCTTCCAAAAGATAAGTGTTTTGAATAAAGAGTGTTACAAAAGAGAGTTTTAAGTTCTTTTTCTTCATTCTCTTTTTACATGTCGGAGGATTTAGAGCTCAGTTTTAAACAAAAAGTTTAATCAGAAAAAAAAATGTAGTAACAAGTTTTATTTGAAAACAAAATAAGAGCAGCATTTCCCAGTATGTTATAGACCTAATTGTATTTTTGTGTACTGCTGTAGATTTCAGGACATTTGACATCAGTTCAAATGAATTGTTTTCTTCTTATCACTTTGTTATATCAAGAAAATATTTCTAATGGAACTAATAGTATGAACATTTTTTTTCCAATGTCATTGCTTCATTTGTTTTGCTTAAAAATCAAAATTATTTTAACTTTTTTCAATTGTTTATTTTGTTTTGTTTCCCTTGATCTCTTGTATGTGTTTTGTTATTTTAAACTATTAGCCATCCTTTAGTTGAACATTCCTCAACTCACATCCCTCTCTGATGTAGTGTTTTACATTTTGTAGCAACTAACCAGCCTGTTAGTGGATTAGTTGTCAACTTTGGGGCTGCCCTTGTTGTATTCATACATATCGTTCACAATGATGGTAATTTTTAAACATTTTTCATTTACATCAGTGAGGCTGCATATCTCCTAAACTGGCAGATAGAGTTGCCAAAGAACTGAAATGTTGATTTTGGAGTTCATAAAAACATCTCCTCCCTCTTTACTTTTTCTTGATGCATTGTTACTGACCTAAATACTCCCTGTTTTGATTGGTTCTTAGCTAGCACACACCAACTTATTTCTACCTTATAGAATTGCTCCTTTAATAGATAACTTGGAAGATTGTGTATTAAATTGTGCATCTTGCTAAACTTGAGTTCTAAAGTAATTAGTAATAGAATTGTGTTCATCTTTACTTGACAAAGTTTACTTAGTACCCTCACATTATTGCATTGATTCAATGTTACTGGTGGGAAACTATGCTTTGAAATTTGGCGTCTCTCACCAAAATATCTCAGACAATTGCATTGGCTACAAGTAATTTATGCTATTAATGGGTGTTAAGAATTAAGGTATCAATGGGTCCTTCATCACTCTAACTTTCATTTAAATGTAAAATAATTTTTGCTTTAAAGTTATATAATTATTTGTGCTAAAATACTAGATCTAATACTAGACCATTAGGAGGTAAGTAAATAAGTTGTCTGCTGAACTGTTGTTTTATAATATGAACATTTCACTTTGTTGCATTTATTTCATTGGTGCTGAAAGACTTTTTGTATGTCTGCTCATAACATTTTGTATTGAGTTATCTTCTCACAGAAACATCTTAACCATTCAAAATTGAACTATTGCCATCTGTGGAAAGTTTAGTGCTGATACTATTACACAATCTGTGATTTCTTTGTAGGGTGCCTTTTTATATCCATCGTTCCACTCACTTTTCTCTATGGTTACATTTAAAGTTCAAACTCAGTAAATGACTCAAATTTAAATGTACTAATAGAAATTACAGTTTGATTTGTACATTTTTTCTCTCCATGTTTCTAGATCAATATTTTATACTCCATTATTAAACATGTGTGAGGCTCAAAATCCAATATTGTCCACTACGTCATTTTATTTCTTTATTGCGACTGAGCATAATATTTGTTTTTATTGTGTAGATAGATAAGTCATAAGTAGACACATCATGAAAAATGTACAATGATCTAGAAAATTGTTTTGTTTGTACAAAATATATTTGGCACACACAAAGTGTGGGTGTGTGTTCTAATGTAAAACATTTTTTTCCCTGTTATCTTATAGCTTTGCAGTCATCATTTGCTCATTAATAAACATTATTCAGTGCTAAATGAGTTTATTGCTTGAGTCTTCTTGTTACATCAGGTCTGTTAGACAACTAAGTACACACATATTGTTTCACCTGACATGATCTATTTAAAAGAGACTGACAAAACTGCAAAATCTCATTATAAGTGAAAAAGATAGTTATTGTACATGGGCCTATAGATAAAGGAATATAATAATATCCTATACTCTTAAGCGAGCAATTCTTGTATATATATATCTTCTATTTCGAAAACGGCTCTAACGATTTTCTTTAAAATTTCAACGTATCTAAATGTTAGTGAGAAAAAAATTCTCAACTCATTGGCCACATCGGGAAAACTCGAGTTTGACCGTTATATCGGTTTGAAAAATGTCTCATTATCGAAAAATTTATTTTGGTTTGAAGGTTTTATGAATGACATGGAGAATTTATGAATGAAAGTTTTCACTGACGTAAACGGGAAAAACGCTGCTTACGTCACTAGGCTTACCTTACTACAATGCAAACAAGAACGAGTTTTAAAGTATCAATGGACCTAATTAAACATTTGCGCACCATCTTATTGAAGATTGATTTATTATAGAACTATGGAAGGAAAGTAATGAAATTAAATGTACCGATGTATGATTAGTTATTGCGTTTTAAGTGCTTAATAAATTGTTTACACTTTAATTGCGTAGAGCGGTGTAGATTCCTCATTAATCTTCGGATTTGATGCCAAGCCTTATTATAATTATTATTTTGCTGGTAAAATTATGACCATGTGTTCATACTTCAGTGTCTAATGTCCCGTACCAAAACAAAGGAAATGGTGATTACACAGTTGCTCTACGCCTTACTTTCTCACACTGAACAAGATATCTAGCTAGCGGTCAACGAGTTTGCGTACGCTGCAGCCACTTTTGATTTAACTATAAACCTCAGTAAAAAACTTGGGGTTAGGGTGTGGTGATGAAAGGCCTATGAGATATCTGAATGGAGGGATGTGTAAAAGCAGGCCATATCCTTCCATGGTCTGTAGCACCAGTAGCACCACTGGGATAGATGGATGGCAAAAGCCGGTATGAACTTCTTATAGTCTGACAGTCTGGCTGAGCAGGGCACATACCCCGTAAAATAATCTGAAGAGTTTCTTTAGTGATCTGTTTGTTCTATATGTAATTGTACATGGCGATTAAATATCAAGTCTCTTAAGTCCTCCTACAGTCTAGACAGCGTAAAACTATCGTAGGCCTACTATTATTGGCTTGGAAGAAAGTCTTTGCAGTTTTACCCAATAACGTAGAAATTTGCGTCACTCGATGTTTCGTACTAAAGCCATAATTGAATATACTAATTCCAAAATTAAATGTCTGAACGTACCAATTTACATTTAGAACAAACAGAACACTTAAGAAACTCTTCAGATTAGTAGTCATTATCCGATCGTTCATTTTCGTAATTATAAAAAAAATCCCAAAATGACTTCGGGTATATAACCTTTCTTATGAAATTATTAAACCGAGCAAGGCTCGGCCACCTGATATTAATAGTAAAGAGGATAACATTGAAAATGTGTTTCATCTTATCTTATGAAATATTTTTATAGCTTTTATATAGCGCTACTTTCATGCTTATAGCATGCTCAGAGCGCTTTGGTCCAATCTCATTTGTGGACCCGTGGGGGTGGGGGGGTATCTAGGAGTTGGTTTTCTGTGCTGCCTTTAGGCGCTCATTAAACATAACTCTGCCCGAGTCGGGTGTCAAACCTTGAGCCCCCTTCAAGGGCACTTAGTCTCTTGGGCACACTTCCCACAGACGTTACTTCAAAAAAGAAAAATGATTACATCCAATGCTGTCAATCTAGTCATGCTTGTTAATAAATGACTAAAATTCTGCCAAGTCATTGGTTTTTCTGGTTAACTTGGGCAACCCATTTTATGCTCTAATAGCACTAGTGAAGAAGTAGGATTGGTCCTAGCATTAGGAACAAGGAATGTGCCTTTATCTTTGCCTTTCAAGTATATTATTAGGTTTTGTTTTTTTATTTGAAGATAATTGCTAATTTACTTTTAAGTCTTCCTGAAAGATTTCTAAAATTTTAAGAAAACCAGAAAAAAATAAGAGTTCTTTAAAAACATCATTTTAGTAAAAACATATTGAAAATGAAAAAATCTATTATTTTCCAAAAGGAAATGAATCAAGAAACTAATTAGAGGCAATTAAAAACATTTTGGGAGGAAAGAAAACAAAACAACTGACTTTTTAAGCACCAATGACAATTTTGTGGATTCAGCTGAAAGAATGGGATGAAATCAACCATGGAGAGAAAGAGCCAAGGGACATAATAATTTGTATGGTAATGGATATTTAGTATTTAAAACTTGATTTCATAAGTTTTTGATGAAGCAACAAGTTGAAGCCAAAAATCATCTTGCTCTTCACAAAACACCTCATAGTGACCAGCACATGCACTGGAAATGTTGGCCCTGTTGCTAAATCTTTTAACTAAGTAGGAACATATGCATATTTAATACCAATTAACTAGGACTAATCAAAGAGCAGTTTAAACATTGTGACACTTATTATCTTGCTACTGTAAAACTATGAGACAGTCAGTGCCCTGGATGCCACTCTAACCAACTCGTTTCAAACATTTCATGAGCAGGAGACTTGAACAATACTGATTTCTTATTTTTAAGTTAAGATATTACTTAACATTGAATTCTACTCGTTGATTTCATTTTAAATAGCTAAAAGTTATGTTTTATAAAGAATTTCTTTCTGTTAAATGGTGGATACCAAATACTGATATAATTTTTAAAATAATGAGAATAAAATATGATTATATTTTTGTGTAGGTAATGACTTTTGTCTCTTCTTCTTCTTCAAACTGTCAGGTAGAGTTGAGCCTTCGGCTCTTGGAACTCTAGGCCAGCAAAAGTGAACAAGAGCTCCCTATCACCGGCCTGAATGAGAACAGTGTACTGCAATTACATTCAGTCAAATTTTAACAACTTTAGTGTACAAATATTCACTAAAACACCATTATAAATGTCATATTACATTTTGATTTATTACACAGAATGAAAATCTATATACAAATAGAATGAGAGTTCTTCATGGAAATAAACAGTAGGAAAATTACACAAATTTATAGAAACTATAAAAAGTAATTACATTTTACTATTTGGTTTAATTAAAATATTGTCATGAGTTAATGAACAATTGATTTCACAATCTTTATAAAAATAAAAAGACCAATTTAATTTTTTTAACATTTATATTTGTTATTGATCTAAATGCTCATTTTGTTAAATGGCCATAAAAAGTTTTAAAAGGCAACATGTACTAATAATATTGGGTCATTTATTTAATTGTATAAATTTATCAAATGTATTTAAGCTGAAAAAGTTTTAAAAAAGTACATCAGTATTTAAACAGTAATATTTATAAGTACATGAAGAAAAAAATGTAACTATATCAGAATATCTGCTAAAAAAAATAATGAAAGCTTTTGAACAATATGAATGAGACAACTATCACAGCTTAGAATTAAAACAAAATAAAATCTACAAGGTTGGACAACTTGATTGTTAAAAAAGACCCAATTTGACTATTTAGATCAATGTTAGAGGAGCAAAATTTTATTATCATTAAGGGCATGTGGATGAAAAAAAAAACTGACCTAAATTTAACCATGTCACTGACATGTGTATGAAAAGAATCTTTGCAAACTGACCTTTACTTAACTAAGTCAACATATGGATGCAAAAAACCTTTCCAAAGTGACCTAATCTTATCTATGTATTTGACATATGGATGTGGGAGCATTTTGATCCAATGTTCATATTGTGTATCTGCCATTCACAAAAAGAGATACAGAGATTTCCACGGTTAAGACCCATTTTTAAAATCTTTGATAGATATATATAATACTTACCATTTTAAAAAATTACAAAAAAGTGTTATGGAGATTTTTGTAAAAATAACTAAGCTACTAGCAATTAACAATTGTAAAGAGTCAGTGGCATGTTTGCACTGAAGTTCATTTGTGCTGCCATATTTCATTATAAGTCAATGACAACAAATTTCAATAATTATAAATTAATTTAAAACTATCTTCATTTCAACAAAAATAAAATATATAAAAAAAGAAATATTCCATTCATTTAAAACAATGAGGAATTCATAAAATTGTTTTATTTAATTTTCATGGCACATTATTTTTAATGCGTGCCATAAATTGTTTATTTTTCTACTGATGAAAGAGAGAGCTGCAATGAATGAAAAGTAGGCTTTTTTTTTTTTTTTTTTTTTTTTTTTTTTAGAATTAACAATTATTTTCAAAAGTATAAAGCTGTTTTATCAGATTTTGAATGTAAAATATTGTATTTACAGTCAGATCTTAACAAATACAAACGTGTGCATAAGTATCAAACAAAGGCTGATTACAAATTCTCTTACTTTCAGCATTGCATGTTATTTATCTGAATGAGCTAGTTTCATTTTATGCATACTGTAATTATGACTAGGTTGATTGTATTTAAGATGCTTAAAAATAAAATACAAATTATTATATGTAATGGGGAAAATGTATCATACATCTTTTTGTTTAAAAATGTCAACTACAGGAGATATTTCAACTCAATTTGAAATGGATTAAACAAAAAATATATTTAAAAAAGTAATTGAAAAGCAATGCAATAAACTGTATGTTTACACATTGCGTGTATGTGTGTCTGTGAGAAGAGCGAAATTTCAGTGAACCATCAGCTGCATATTTCTTGAACTGAGATTTGATGTCAACTTTTTCAAAACTACTTTTCTCTCATAATCAGGACTTGAGATATCTGGGGAAAAAAAATGTATATAAAAGTTGCAGTCAATGAAAAAAAATTACTTTATATGGATGTGTACCAATGGTTCTAACCATTTCATAGAAGAAGCATCTGTACAATGAAAATAATCAACAACCACATTACATTATTAATATACCATTTAACTAGCACACATAAACTTACAGCACAAAACTATATAGGAACCCCTGCTTTAAGTTAAAGTATTAACTGTCCCAAAAACACAAGATGTTATTAATTTAAACAAACCAACATAACAAATTTCTAGCACAATAGGTAGATAATCTCAAAGATACTTTTATTTTTTTTAGAATGCAAGAAGTACCATGTATGATAGCTTTAAAAATTGTGAACCAATACCTGTTTAGATTTTTTTTAAGGATTGGATAGATGTATGTTTTAAAAATTACTATGATCGCATGTTTTTCTACTTGTTTTAATTAAACCTACTTTTAATAAAAAACATATTTTGATTATTTGTCCAGTAGGTGCTAATTTAGCTTTGACCTAGCCTATACAAAATACAATTTTTGATAATAAAGTTTCTTGTAAATTTATTCTGCCTTATTGTTTTAAAACTTTATGTTTAATAACTTATGTTAAGATAAGATAAGATAATTTTATTGATCCAATCTAATGGAAATTCAGTTTGATTACAACTTGACAACGTCAGCGTAACTACTATACAAAAACAATGTTAATGAAAAATTCGAACAACATTCACATACAAACACACATGCACATTCACTAACACAACAAATAAACATAAGAATGGGAATAAAATAAAATAATGATTGTTAGGCATCTAGTTACTATCAAGTATTTGCTCAATTTTCCCCCTTTTACTAGAGAATTGCAAGAATACTCCCCTAAACAATATTCAGAAGAGGATTGCAAGAATACTCCCCTAAACAATTTTCACAAGAGAATTGCAAGAATACTCCCCTAAACAATTTCCACAAGAGGACTGCAAAAATACTGCCCAAGCCAATTTCTACAGCAGGATTTCACTACAAACTACTATGTGGTTCCATAAGGTTGTCATTGTTGGAAGAGGTTATGGAAATAAGCAAGCAACTACCTATATATAATGCTTCCAATGGCAAGAGCCTCAAATAACCTCCTGACTCAGATATTGGGTCCATTGAAAACTGTTTCACTAACAGGAGAAGAAGCAAAGGCAAGTAAGTTTTGGGTAGGAGAGGCTTGTTAGCCTTGGTTGGCTACCCACCTAGGAGGAAAAATGTGAAGAATTCAAACCTTTCTGCTTGTTTTTAGTTTTGTATTTATGATGGACTGCTCGCAACATATTTTATTTAATTAGCATAACAAAGGTGTATCATTATTAAAAGTCTGACCAAGTCATCTTTTTACCAAACATTTTTGTATTATTATTTAAGTTTTTCTTTCAAAAATTGCATTAATAAGGTAAAAACAGAAAACTTAAGAATGTGTTACACTTTTTTTTATGAATCCAATAAAGTAAAGGAAAAAAAAAACCACTCTAAAATACTAAACTCTTCATACACAAAAATTCAACAATAAGAAGAAAAAAAAACCTGAATTCTGTCATATTCGTAAAAAAAGTGGAATAGGCAAATAAAATTTAATTTGTAAAGAAAAATTTCAGAAAGAAGATAGATAAAAGATAAAATACATTTTATTTTTATGAAAGCATACAGACAATGATATTGTGTTCAATGTAACATTCACTCAAATTTAAAACAAAACTCTTTCAAGTTAACAGACAGCAATGTTTGTTAGTTTTGAACAATAAGCATGGTTATTTATTTAAAAAAAAATAACTAAGAAAAAAGTTTTTCTTTTTAAGGATAAGATAGATTGCATTTGTGATTCAAAATGAAAATATGGTTTCAGAAAGTCACTAAAAAGTTTAACATTACCAAAAAATAAGTTGAATGGATACATTTTGAGAACAAAAAAAGAGTTTATTCTACTTGCTTTACTTTATAATATTTTTTGCAGCTAATTATTTACCAATAAGGAAGAAAAGTTAGAGACGCCCTTAGATATTGCAGCAAAAAGAGAAATAAAAAGGTGAAACAGTAGTCACATAATAAGAGGGGGAAAAAAACATCAAATCTTAAGGTTGCAAGAAAAAACATGGGTATTGTTTTAGATGTGGGTGGCAAATATTACAGAAAAATAATACCGCATACATTGAGGTATTGGAATCGCAGTTTTCTTAATATGTATCATCAAAGTTTTCTTAAAGACTTAAACCTTAATAACACTTACTTCGAGGACCAGTCAGTTCGACGAGGTCCAGGACCGTAATCTGAAGGGCCAGGTTTTTTATTACTTCCTACGGCTGGTAAAGGAGCTGTTTTTTTCCATCCACCAATTGATGGCTGGTAGCCTGTAGAGCCTGAACTTTGGTTAAATGATGGCTGATAGGCTCCACTGCCAGTTTTTGAACTACCCCCACCTGCAGCCCCTGAACTTTGCTGCATGAAATTCAAGTTAAGTCCCCTGCCTGCAGGGTTAACAAAAGTGCCACCTCCACTTGGAGAGTTGTCATAAGATGGGGAGCTTGTAAAGTTGGAATTACCAAAAGTGCTGCCTGTACCTGTCAACAAGGTAAACAGAATATGATTGAAATGCGTAATACTGTGTATAATATTGAGATATTCTGCTGTGGTAGTTCATGCAAGTTTTAATTGTTATGTTGAAAATGTTTTGTAATGAAATTGTGTGTTTTATTCACCAGACCATACAGAATATTGAACACATGGTAAATTCTTGATTCCCTTTTCATAAAGGTATACATGTTAAAGCTTGTGGTACCAATCCATATTATAAATCAGAGAAAAAATGAGGGCACTAATGTAGGTGAAAATACATTTTTCAACCTTTTAGTTTTAAAGAAGGTGGGGAGATTTTATTGACTTTGTTTCGGCGAGCCGGAAGGAAGCTTGGCATGGGCCGAATCTGGCCCGCAGGTCATATTTTGAGCATCACTGGTATAAATTATTTGCTCTTATAATGTTATGTTAAATGTAATGCACAAAAACAAAATATATTTATGTGCTTGTACAATCGATGGAAACTAATGTTTATCAACTGCGTCTTTAGCCAATGGTATTATTGATTGTATTAATTAATAATGATACACCATCTTTTATTCTCCTATATAAGATTTAATACCCAAATATGGACAATATGAATGTTGTAATGGTATCAAGTCTAGATAATAATTAATTATTAATTTTTTTTTTACCTTTATTTCCCAGAAATGATGGGACATAATCACTGTCATTGTTTTGAGGTCTGGATACTTCTGTCAAATATTATCACAAACAGAAATTCTACTTTGCCAACTATCACAAAATTCATTAATAACTAAATTAATTATGAAATTAATGATTAAGTATAAAGTAATAGCTCCCATGTGCTCAGAATGAGCATGTATCACAAACAAGAACTACGTATGAACATCATAACAGTTTCTTGTTAAGACAACTTTGGCACTTACTGTTGTTGGAACTGATGGCAGCTAAAGGTTGTGCTTTTGATATGGAGTTCCAATCATTTCCTAGCCCCACACCACTATCTCTCCGAACACTGTCTCGGCGAGCACTATTTTTAGGATTCATTCCTATAGTTTTGAAAGCCAATAAATCAATTTATTCAAAATGTTCATGGGCGTAGCCAGGATTTTTTTTCGGGGAGGGTTTTGGGGGGGGGGGGATTTTTTCTCCCGCGCCCTCCCCCCAAATCGTGAAAATAAAAAAAAATTTAAATATGTGTGTATATATATCTGTGTGTGTGTACATAATTAATTTTTATTAGCTTCATTGTTTCGGAAGGCGTTTATTGTGCCCTAGAATATGTTCTTCCTGGAGTTAGTGGAAAAATTGTAGACTCTCCCCCTTGGCTGCAGGGGGGTCTGGGGGAGCGGCGAGAGCTCCCCCAGTGCGGGGCGAAG
Organism: Biomphalaria straminea; assembly: GCA_021533235.1. Lineage (NCBI taxonomy): Eukaryota > Metazoa > Mollusca > Gastropoda > Planorbidae > Biomphalaria > Biomphalaria straminea. The sequence goes on along the minus strand of JADKLZ010000130.1, from coordinate 31,044,510 downwards.
CCCCGCCGCCAAGCACTATTTCCGGTATTGAATGCCAACAAAATACATATTATGAGGTATCTATGGTGCATTATGTTGCTGTTAAAAAGTTTTATTTCAAAAACCTTATTGGCTATTCTTACTGACTTAGACCCTCCCGCACATTTGACGACAAGATGTTTCCACAAAAATCTGTGACTGGCAATTTCTGAAGCCTCTTCCCACCTGCTCTGAGGACTCCAAGTTGTACTTGGATGTCATCGCAACTTTTATTAGGCTGTAATTTATTTTGTCGGAGAACATGTCCCACTAACCTCATTCGGCGCTCTGTCACAACCTTACTAAGGGGTCGACTCCTAGTTCGGCATGGGATTTCCTTGATTTAGACCCGATCTCTATAATCTGTCCTAAAATCTGTCTTAGCCCTCTTGTTGAGCTACATTTGTTGTTTTTTAGCGGCCCCCATAAGGGGAAAAAAGCCGCTATTAGGTTTGTGCAAAATGTCCGTCTGTCCGTCTGTCTGTCTGTCCGTCTGTCACACTCAGGGCGCCGAAACTAGAAGAGATACGAAAAATATTTTTTCACCATTAAATGCGGCT
>JADKLZ010000130.1:30982342-31037750 GCA_021533235.1 Biomphalaria straminea | reverse complement strand
GATTTTTTTAAAATTTATTTTAATATAAAATGTAATTGTCAATCAATAATCTATGGGACAAAAAGGCAAATAGTAAAATGTTTGCTTATATTTTTGCTATTTTTTTTATTTTAATAAGGAACAAAATTTGTATTCAAGGTAGTGTTAGCTTTACATTTAACCTTAATAAGCATCTGAAATCAGGCGATAAAAGTTAAAGTGTTTGGTTATTAGGTTGGGGTGAGCTCTACTTCCCATTGAAGGTGAACCTCATCAATGTAACAGCTACATGAAATGTAAAAAATATTTCATAAATTCGTTGCCCATTAAACCCTTTTTATAATCTTAAATTTTAATTATATAAAATGTCACAAATATATAATGTATTAGTTCACATCCAAATGTGAACATAAACAATTCAAGGTCTATATTATGTATAGGCCTATTTTAGGAGCATGAATATTGTTACTTTAATTGTTACACACTCTATTATTTTTATATATATTTTTTTCTTATTTCTCTTCTAAGCACTAGTTTTTACCTGTCTTTCATCATCTGATAAAGGTTTTCCTTCATATACTCAAATACAAAATATAACATGTCATTCTCTCTGACCACTTCCTTCAGCTTGACAATGTTTGGGTGGTTCAGTTTTCTCAAAGACTGGAAAAGTACACAACTCTGTTAATGATCTACTCATGAAATGTTGTTTTATAAAACATAGTTGATCACAACTTTAATGTTGTTGTTTTTTACAAAGCTTATATCAACTCACTCTGTCTGTCTGGCCAAAATTTGTACATGTTATTTCTCCAACACCTATCTTGGATCAAGATGAAATTTTGCACAATTATTTCTATTACCTGACAACGCAAGAATTAATAATAAAAATTAACCAATTAGTTAATTAACTATTGGTAATAAATTATTTTGTTTGATATCTCAAATAAGGGAAAGAAATAGTACTTGAATGAAGTGGTGGTATAAGCTAAATTAGTCCCCTTTATATTACATAATCATGAAATAGAAACAATTGATAACTATACAATCTACCATGTTCAGAGTGGTTACCATGTTGGCTGAGAAGGCTTTAGCCTACAAGTTAAAATTCAGGTCAATCCTTTTTTTTTTAATACATTTAAAAGCGATCACCCACATACCCCCTACCCCTTTCCAACCGGTCCAGACAAGTTATAGGATCATAGTGTACTGAGAATGCTAAAAGAATGAAGTCGTTATAAACAAAACAATTGGTAAAGAAATATTTCTAATCACACAGATGTATTATTGTTAGTCCAGATCTATTACAAATTTAATTACATGGCTGATCCAAACTAATTCATACACTTAATATAAGCTTTGTTTTTTTTGTTTGTTTGTTTTTTTTAAGTATTTTTTTTTATATTGCTTGTTTATATTTGTATTAGAAACCAAAAATCTTTTTTTAGATAAATATATTACTTTGACATTTAGATTTTATAAATAGTATTTAAAATGACTAGAAAAGCTAGGTATAATATAGTCTTCTTACCTTAACTTCTCGAAGATTCAAACATTCATCCCAAGAATAATATTTCTTTTTCATTCTAAAGATAAAATGTTTATTTTATAAAATAATTTAAATATTTATTTTTAACTCATCTATACTTTAAAAAAATAATTTTAAGAAAATATTGAAACTGTTGGGACTAAAATACAAATTTAGTTCATTAAAGATGTCTTACTTTTTAATAGCCACTTTTTCATTCGTTTCAACTGTAGTTGCAAGCAAAACACTTCCGTAGGTTCCATCCCCAAGTTGCTTAGAGATCTGATAGCGGTTCATTTTTTTAAATGTTTATATTTCCTAACGCAATGTTTACTTCTTAGGTGTGGCACAGAGTTTGCTGAACACCTAATATGTACTTTTGTTGAAATAAAATATTGATTGAAGATAACATTACAAAGAAAATGAGAGCTTTTGCAAACTTTTCAAAATTCAACTATAGAGACATTTCCAATGATTATACTCATTTCTAGATAAATGTGTTCTCTGAACTGTAAATTCCTAGAGAAGAGAAATTTTTAATTAGATTTAGCTCATAGAAAAATATTTTGTTAAGTTCCATCAATATAAATGCAGACAAATTTTAATGGTCAGAAATAATGTGATCTAGATCTAAAACAAGCATATCTAAAATTATAGTTACCCTTTTCATACCTTGTGTTAGGGCAGATAATGTAAAGGTTATATAAAGGTGAACTAGTTAAAAGTTTCTATAAGTTTTATAAGTTTCAGACATTTCAGAAATGAACATTATTACATTGTAGTCCAAACCTCCTACAGTAGCGATGAAAGCGAGCACAATTAGACAAAGTTCAAAGTGCATATCACTCAACCATAAAAACAGCAAATGAAAGGAAGTGGATTATTTGCCAAAAGCAACATTTTCAAAACTTAAGTTGCTAAACTTTTGTGATAATTAGGGTCTGTGAACAAGCATAAGCTTGCCTTATATACAAGTCAATAAGCAGACTGACTGACTGCAAGTAAATTCTATTACACATTTCAAGAATATTATCCATTATATAACTATGACTAATTTTTAATCATTATTATGCTATGTAACATTAAACATTTATTGTAGTAATTATCAATAGTAAAATTGTATCATCAAATTAAAAACTGCTTTAGTATAAAAGGGCTTTTTTATTTTAGTAAAAAGATTAATGAGAAGTGCAGAATTTCAAGTGGCTATGGGACCTACATATTTTGTCACATCCAGCGCAGACATAACTAAAACGAAGTGCCTATTCCAAACCAGTTGTGAATAGGCTTTAGCCCTATTCCCAACCGTCTGTTCGGGTCAAATGAGGTCAAAACCTTATCCCAGTCACCCAAAAGTGATTCTTAAGTTAAAGGTCTAACAAGATGGCAGAAGTCATAGATCTACATGCTCTGTCCACAGTTACTGATTTGATTGTGTGTTTTAACATAGATCTAGTAAATCTAGATATAGTATTGTTCACTTTATCTAGATCTAGAATCTAAAGTTGTTTTATTACATAAAAAAACAGCATGAAAAGAATTCAGCAATAACAATTATATTTATTAAATGTAATCTTGTACTAGTATTTCTTCTATTTCTATTATTTGCTTTAATAAACGTATGTCATATATAAAAGACAAGAAAAAAAAAAAAAAAAAAAAAAAAAGTCTCTGTGATTGTGTTGTGCTATTTATTAGAAGTTTTAAAACTTCATGGCAAGGACACATTGATTTCTTGCTTTGTAAATGATTTAAGGTTTAAATACAAGAAAGTAATAATTTTTCCCCACATTGCCCACATTCAAAAAGCCCCATTGCCCTGTATTTGAATTGTTTAAAAATGTTCATAAATTATAATTAGTCTATAGGTCATTCATAAATAATAAATTAAAATTATAAACATAAACTAAGAATGCTAACAAAGAAAGATTTAATAAGTTTTTTTTTCTCTAAATCTCCTTTTCTACTATACACAAATGTGTATAACAAATATGTATGTCATATCAATTTTAACTAAACTTTTGAATGAAGATGGAACATTATAACATGTCAAAATAATCAACAAGCAATATAAGTAGGCATTCAAACAGGCGGTGATTCTCTCAACCCTTCTATATGGCTCTTAGACATGGACACTATAGACACGCTGTTTGTAGTGCGGACTTGCCACCGTATGTCCACGATGGAGTTCAAGTATCTTTGTTGAAAACGCTCAAGAAGTCTTAGTTTTTTTCATCTTTGCTGTAAACTAAACTTAACTAAGGGTATACATAGTCATGCATCAGTGACTTAAATTAAACTCTGCTAATGCTAAGGCTAAGTCGAAGTAATTGGTTTTCCTAGCTGATTCAGCCAAATTCAGGCAATCCATTCCATTCTATAAGACAGTTGGCACAATGGAAGAAGGAGTTACAATCAATGACCTTTTTTCTTTCTAATTTCTAGCAAATAGAATAATAAATTTGCCTTTCTGAATTATTTTTTTTTTTTTGCTTTTGACTTTCTATTTGTAAATTAGATCTACTATTACTCTATTACGTTTCAGTCTTCAGTGTTTAGTAATGTTGCACTGTAGTCAGTCAGTGTAGTCAACGAATGTCCCACGCTCACAAAGTACTGATAATTAGATAGAATAAAATGTAATTCTTATAATAGATCATAGATGCAAATAGTAAATAGTGTTTTTAATCAATTTGGTTGTAAAAAGCAATTCTATATTTAAAATATTACATAGATCTAATTATTAATAATTATTTAATATTATTACTGAAATTTCAGACTGCACTGTGACTTACTGTGAGTGTGAGTGACACACTGACTTGACTGACAATGAAGTGACTGTTTTTAATAAGTCAAGTTAAATAATAAGTGTTTACTGTTTAGTTTAGGACTTCACTTTAGCCTACTTAGACTTAGATCTAGAATCTATAACTTAAGTTTAACATTAACTTGATTAAGCCATTAAGGTAAATATAAATTCAAATTCTTGAAATTCAAATTGGACTGGTCACTACTTTGACTACTAGTACTACTACTACACTGACTACAGTGTACACACTTGACTGTCTTGACTCTTGACACTAACTAGTCACTAGAACTACTAGAAAAAGTAGAAGAATAAAATAGATCCTATTTAATCGGAAAGGAACACAGCTAATCGATAAAATCATATATATGTATAATACCTTAAATATTCTCGTTAAAATATCAGTATAGATCTAGATTTCATATGTAGATCTAGAATACATATGATTTATAAATCTAGAATTTGGCCTACCGTCCTACTGAAGTATCACATTCCAATGATGGCAGCCATGTTGCAGTTGCTATATTGTGTTTTGTTTGTCACGTGACTAATTATAGCAACGTAAATACCCTATTGGTTTTGATCATTGACTATATATTATGTATAGTCTATAGTTTTGATTGCAGGCCACTTAAAAAAAAAGATTTAAGTTGTTTTGGTCTGCTATTTGATAAAACAAAGATTTACTGCTGAAAGCAGGTAAAAAGCCGGGTTTGAACATTTTCAGCACACAAAGTGACACATATTTAACATATCAGAAGCTAAGAACTACAAATTATGCCTATCTAAATCAGTAAAACTACAATCCTGCTTCCTTCCGTAAGAATAATAGTAATTAAACCTAATCTTCGAGTTCCAAGATTACAATACAATTTATAATGCATTGTTTTCCGTAGCTACGCATCCCCAGTTGCGACCTAGATATTTTGCCACATCAGCGCAGACATAACCATGCATTGCTCGCCTGTGGTCAATTTACATTTTCTTTTCGCCATCTACGTCTGTTTTCGACACAATATTTTCTTTTGGTTTCAAATGTGTATCCCGCGGCCTTTGAAAGTGATATACAACTATTTCGTTCTGAAGCGCCCGCAGCCAAGTGCTCCCTTCTATGTCAGTTAAGGTGATTAATACTTAAGTTGGCACCTAAGCTGGTCTTTAAATCGTTTCCCTAGGGCACCTCTTACGTCGACCATCCTTATATCAACTCACCAAAAAAGACTGCTTTCGGTATACGTTCGTCCATTATATATATGCGGGATACGTGCCCTGTCCAGCGTAGTAGGCCTACTGTCAGATCATAAGAAGTCCCTCCTATACTTTCCATACCAGCGTTCGCAAGGACGTTACTGTTTGCAGTGCTGTCTTGCCACCGTATGTTCACGATAGAGCGCAATATTCTTTGTTGAAAGCGTTCAATAAGTCTTTTTTTTTAGTTGCTTTCTTACCCCAATGCAAGAGTTACAGTTTCTCTACGGCCGGAGTGAACATTGCTTTCTCAATATTGCCGCCCCTGTCATTAGTATCTAGGCTATATTTCAAACTAGGATTAAAACAGCTTTGTTGGTCGACGCATCCTTATTAGAAATGTGTTATGAATACAACGACTCTCTTTTTAAAATTAAAAACAACAGCAAAATAACAGGCGTACACGGCAAATGGCAATGGCATGGTTCCCGGTGTACATGACTTGGGTAGCTTCGGCAGCTGAAAATGACAGCGTCAACAAAGACACTCGTAAGACCCTCTGCCAAACAGAACACACTGTTCAATTAGATCAGTGAGGGGGGATTTTTTTTTCGCTTTTGCTGGCCTTGAGTTTCAAGAGCTCAGCTCTACCTGACAGTTTCAAATTGGTGGACGGTTGGGGCACCTGTCAAGGAAGTCCAGAAAGGGATGGCGCCCAGAGCAGGGGCGCCGTGGATCCCTAGATCAACAGAAAGGCTTTTATCTATTGACCAGGCCTGGACAATGGGGCTCTTCACCCCGTGTCCTGTCTGAGGGCTCCTAACGGTATACAGCCATGTGGGCTAACGGACCCGACTGTGCCGTATACACAGCGGTTCCACCCCCGTTCCTGGACCCACCCGCTATAGGGCCGGGGGCGGAGACCACTACGAGGAGTTTGTCTCATATTCCTATACTGTTACCGCCACTGCTCCGTGCGAGGGCCACCACTCCAGCTTACGGGACACTGATGACGGCCCCCTTTGTGGAACGGTGTGGCGGACGTTTTGGACTGGGTTGTAGGTAACTTGTTCCATCCCCACCCCAAGTGAGATAAAAAAAACAAAAGCTCACCCAGGGAGACATACTAAGGCCTGATACGCTACTCGTTTTTAGCCTATCTAGATCCACTTCTAGACGTTTCCACGGAGGCGCCACGCTGAGGCAACGGGTAGCTAAATACCTCCGGGTTGGGGCACCAGACCGCCCTTCTCCATTTGTCTGTCTTTTGCCCTGGACAGCATCAGGGCTGTGTAGTCCTAATATTTTCCTGTTCGTGTCAGAAGAAGCTATAGATGTACGCGAGTCTCTTCTACCCAGAAGCAGCTAATATTACAAAATCCATCTCGATTCGCTGATTTAGTTGAACTCATTATATCTCTGCTGCCTACTGCGCTTTCTTAGCCTACTACAGTCTGGTACATGTTCCGAGCGTTATGTGCCGATAATGATGTTGGACCTAGTGGAGTTGACTGAGGTCTGCTTCGACTTGTGGGCTTCCAATAATGGATTTCGCCGACCGGCATCATAGCAGCTGGAGGTCCAACTTATCCAAGGTCCGTGGTGTCTTATTGATATTCTGTTTGACGCTTCGTATCGATCGGAACTTTTTTCAACACTGTATGGTAGCTAACACATTTTCCAACCATCCTCTTTTTTGTTTACAGGTTTGCTACCATTCCGAAATCCCATGGATGGACGATGGGAGAATAATTGAAGTGACGTCTGTATTTTATAAGATAAGCATAATCGATTTTAAGAAACCTGCGTAATGATTTTAATAAAGTCTAAAGAATGATAAAATATTGTTTTGCTGGGTCAGATGGCTAAGTAGCATTAACCGATCGAATGCGACTCAAGATGAGTTGTGTTTGCTGAGTGCGCAAGCTATATGCCAATAAGTGTGTACCTAAAGTCAAAAGCTCTGTCCTACTATTGGTAACTATAAATATCTGTTTGTTTGTTGTAAAATGTTTTACATGTTTCGGGTGTGCCTTCAGAGTTGAAGATAAGTTACTTCCTTGTCCAATTAACCTCCCGCTGGACGACGGGGGATGGGAGCGGGCAGGGTTTGAACCCGGGACCATCGATAAATCCATGAACCCGGGACCATCGATAAATCCAAACGACAGTCCAGCGTTCAAACCGCTCGACCAGGTAGCCATCTTGATAAATGGGCAGCAAAAATGGATCGAAACTTTGATTAAATGGCATATGAACAAAACTACATTCGATATAGATCTAGATCTATTGTTTAAAATCTAGAACTAATCTAGGTCTAGATCTGATTCTGAGTTAAGAGTCGCATGTCCATTGGCTTAATTTTTCTTTTTCTATTTGTTATGAACTCATCCCGGAAGTGGATGTGACGTCATTTATATGGGACAGCCAGCAAAGAGAAGATTCCTATGACACTGCAATGATAATTTATAAATGAATAATAGATATAAATACTTTCTTTCATTAATAAAGAATGAATGACAAACATTTAGCTGTATCATTATGGAGTAAACAGCAATATGCTATGAACATTAGATCTAAACGTATTACAATTTGAATTTAAGAGTGTAAATATTAATGTGAATACAACAAAAGTAATTTATAAAAATTTATTTACAATTCAATTTTATTCATTGTGAATTTCAATTTGTCAACTCAATTTGAGTTATCTTATAAATCTACTAGACTAGAATCAAGATTAACAGTCGACTAGACTTAATCTAAGTTCATATTTGGACACTTCATCAATCCAACATTTATTTTGTGAGAGACACTTTATTCTGTTGCTTCTAGGATCTAAATTTCAAAGAAATGGCAAAGAAAACATACGACTTACTGTTCAAGCTTTTGTTGATTGGTGACTCTGGTGTTGGCAAAACATGTTTGCTTTTTCGATTTTCTGATGATGCATTCAACACAACATTTATTTCAACAATAGGTTAGTAACATGAACATAGAGATATTTAGATTCTATTTAGAACAATAAAAACAACACAAGATGTGACAAGATACACTGAAATTTTATAAAGAGAATTAGAGTATTTAGACTAAGAATTTAAGAACGATAACAGAAATGTCAGAAATGGGAATCAAATTGATAAATAGATCTAGTACAATGTCTTTTCATTAATAAAAAAAGGCATTTATTAGGAATTACAAAAAAACAACAAAATATAAAACAATTTAAAACTACTTCAGTCTATATATATATATATCTTATAATTCATAATAAGGAGGATGGCTGAGCGGTAAATGGTTTAAATTTAAAGCACTTGGCTTCTGTACCGGGGTCCCAGGTTTGAATTCTGGTGAAGGTCTGAAAGGGGAACTTTACTGACTTTACTTACTTTAATCTTATTCATTATAAACTATTTGTAATCTAAAAATAGCTCTATCTAGTAGATCTAGATGTTATAAAAATGAAAAGTTGTCATAGAGTGGACATGAAAATCCAGTAAAAGATGTAAAAGTCATCTGTTTCTATAGCTCTAGAATCCTTTTTTACTTTGTTTACATTTTTAAAATTCTAAGTTTAGTGGGACACCATGTGATGCACCTGCGACACATTTTTTACGGAGACATTTAAGTCATACCAAAGTAAATATAAAATAAAAAGATATAGATTAATGCAATGACATTATATTATCAACTGTTACGTCGACCACCTTTTAGCTCACCAAAAAAGACCATACGGGATATGTGCCCTGCCCAGCGTAGCTGTCGGACGCCCAACGAAAACGCTTCAAAGACCAGCTTAGGCCTCAACTTTCATTGGCTGACATAGAAGAGAGCACCTGGCTGCATGCAGCCTCGGAACGAGACAACTGGAGGTCACTCACGAAGGCCGCGGGATACACATTTGAGACCAAAAGAAAATCTGCCGCCGAGGACAAACCAGACGAGGAAAAGAAAATCTAAACCGACCACATGCGGACAATGGTTTTGCTTGCCCTGGATGTGGCAAAATATGTAGGTCACAGCTGGGACTGCACAGCCACGGGAAACACAGTATTCCTCACTAATCTTCGGATTCGAAGACAAGCCTATTATTATTATATTATCAACTAATTTTAACAAAAATGTCTGTTCAATAATCCTTGCTTTTAGTAGAATATTAATTCAACTTAATCCAGGTGTTCCATGTTACATCAAAAGATGCCATTTTGTGCACTATTTCACACATTTTCTACAATTTAAAAATAAAAATTCCACTGTGCACTTTTCAAGCTCAAAATATCACAATTTATACATAAACCATTTCTAAGGGCAATGAAAAGAACATTGTGACATTTAAATTTAGAAGGTTATGAGTTTCAGACTTTTTAGTGAATCGATACCAATTTGTCGCCAGTAATGGAGAAACACACATCACAATGGTTTTATTTTGATATCTTTAAATGTAATGTCATGTATACTAAATTTCTGTGCTCTTTTTTTTTTAATGTTATTGTCTGCCAAAATTTTTCCTTCAGTTTTTAGCCTGCTCATAAAAATGTTGTCCATTACTGTTTGAAACTCTAAAAAAAAGCCTAATATTTATTAATTTTCAAGATCTTTTTTTATTACAATATTTTAGAAAATGAAAAACCTTTGAATATAAATATAGAAGTCAGATTAAATGTCTTGTCATTGTTAAGCATCCTAATACAAGTACATAAACAAATTTGATCAAAATATTGCTTAATTAAAAAATGAAAATACAAATATTTAACACATGTCTTATATTTTTTATATTTTGTCCATTTAGTCTTACACATTTGAAAGTTCCATTATTTTCTTCAGGTCTTGGGAGTGGCATTTTGGTTGTAACATAAAATTGGAAAGTTGAGACCATAGTATGTCAGTCATGAATTTAAAAAAAATATATATTTACAGTTCAACAAAAAAAATTTATTGTTCTATTTATAAAACTTCCACAAAAGAAATACTTCTATTTTAATTATTATTAAAATACATTATACTTTTAAAAAAATGTAACAAAGTATATGCAATTTTAAATAATTGTACATTGTTGGTCAATAATATATATGTATTTTTTTTTTAAATTGATATAAATCACAATATCTATCATATATTTCTATTCAGACTTAGGAATTCTTATCAACATTTTTGTATTTGTTCTTCTATTTATATATTTTTTATTTTAAATACAGGAATAGATTTTAAAATAAAGACAGTAGAACTCGGAGGGAAGAAAATAAAATTGCAGATTTGGTAAGCATTCATTCAAAATTTATTACACAATAGATTACTTTAGATAAAGAATATAGTAGAAATATATTTTTTTTCAGCATTTTTTTGTATTAACTATACTATCTATGTTATATAGAGGGTGGGGTCTCAGAGAGAGAAAGAGCAGATCTCTATCTTATACTACATGAACACCAAATCTAAGATTACAATTCTAAGGAATAGTCTCAAAGAAAGTAAAGGTCTATTAAAAGTGCAACTGTGTGGGTTATATTTTGTTTCTTGCAGATCATGACAAGGCTTAAATGAAAATTCAAGGGTCAAAACTATGTGAGAATGTGTTATGATGCACAGGGGAAAAAAATGATAGGGATAAAAGTGGCTGGGGGGGGGGCTGAAAAGCAATATACAGTATATATTAAACATTTTGATATTGATTTGAGAAGTCAAAGATTATATGTAGGACAAACTTATTTTTGTGGGAGGGAGAGGGGTGGGGTGGGTTGATAGAAAAGTTATACTAAAATTCACTTTCAAAAAACTTTGTATGCAGTTGGGGGGGGGGGGCACATTACAACATTCCAATTCAAGTCAAGGAAAAGAAAAGGGAGGGGTGTTGGATCCAGAATAGTTGGGGAGAGATAGTGAGAACCATTCCAAATTATTGTAGCAGATAATAGAATTTTAGTTTTAAAAAGTATGTAAGTAGGATGGTTAATTGCTGTTTTATTGGAAAAGGGAAAAAAAATAAAAGGAAAAAAGAGGCTGGGGAGTTTTCTGGTCCAATAAGCAATACATAGCCTAGGCATAAACCAACAGGCTCGTGTGTAATGTTAGTCTTTCAGAAATACTGGTAGCTTTTATCATTTTGTTGTACATTTCTTTAGTAAATCTGTTAAACTATTTGCCATATTTTCTTTGTTGTACTCTGATGTGACTTTCCTAAATACAAACTTTGAAATGCTTATAACAATTGTAGGGATACAGCTGGACAGGAACGTTTCCACACAATCACTACTTCTTACTACAGAGGTTCAATGGGCATTATGCTAGTGTATGACATCACCAACATCAAGACATTCGACAATATCTCCAAATGGCTAAGAAATATTGATGAAGTAAGTGCTGAGATTGTAGAGTTCTCTCTTAACGATATCTCTTCAACATGACTTTATTATATATCACTAAAACATGCACTGATTAAATATTTATTTATTTGAAAAGTATTTAAGACTTTTTTTTATTGAGCCTGAACTATGATAATTGTGAATTATTTTTTTTTGCCATTTTAATGCTCAGTTACTAAAAAAAAAGCCTCTATAGAATGTTTCATTCAGAAAACGCTAATTGCATCTAAATAGTGATGATATTGTTTTTTCGATCAAGTCTTTGAACATTAATTGCACAGAAAGCGTGTGAATCTTGGGTTACTTGAGAATGTAAAAAAAATATACATGTAATGTAAAAATAATTGGGAAAAATGTTTTTAATAGAAATTTAATAAACCAAAAAAAAAATCCAAACAGATTTCTGATATTTCCAGTTAGTAGTTGAAGAATGTGATTAGCATATTACCATAATAGTAAATTAATGTCTGTAAAAGCTTTAATATCTTTATACATTTCCTGCTCTGCTCTTGTAAGAAAAACTAAAAAGAAAAACAAGACCCAAGACTGGTTAACATGCTAGTAAAGAAGACTTAACCAGTAATGAATGACTCTGTTTCTATTCCATTATGTTTTCATCAAGAGTATTTAATCTTTGTAAAGTAGGTCAACTAAGATTATGTAGTTCATTTCATCACTCAAATGCCATACTGTTGATTGCATTGTCCTCAGCATGCAAACGAAGATGTAGAGAAAATGATCTTAGGAAATAAATGTGACATGGATGATAAAAGACAAGTACCAACAGCCAGAGGGGAAGCAGTAAGTCTCAAAGGCTTTTTCAATATTGAATCTATATTAGTGTGTGTGTGTGTTTGTTATCAAAAAGTATATTATATTTCCTTTATTTCACTCTTCTTTTGGGACAAAAAAAAAGTGCTTGAATTATCATTTGGACCGAAGATTCTTAAATTAACTAAAACCAAGTCAGTAATATCAAATTTAAATTCTTTTTTTTTATCAATTGAAAAAACTCTATTTTTAAAGATTTTTTTTTTGTAGAATTATGATTAGTTGCACATATAGACATATAGTTAGAGAAATTGTCCATGTTTATCCTATAACAGTTCCCAGCTATATCTGTCTACACTAAATTCCATAATGAAGCAGTTCAGTAACATACAAACTAGATGCTATATTTTTTAAATACTTGCCTTTTTTTTATTATTAAATACCCTTTTATGCTATTTCCAGATTGCTAGAGAACACAATATTCCATTCCTAGAAACTAGTGCTAAAGCCAACATTAATGTTGAAAAAGCATTTATGAATTTAGCACAGGCCATTCTGAATAAGGTGAGAACTATTAAAATCTCAGAGTTTGTATAGTAATTATATATTGAAATAGAATATGTTTTGCACGAATAGAGAGACCTTGCTGACAGCTCATAGTACATACTACTTTATTTCAAGGGTTTGGGTAGAACTACTGTGTTGTTAGTTGGTAGTACTGATGTTCAACTTTTTTATATTTTGGGCTATTTTTTTATGTTAGATGATTTATATAACAATAGGGGTTTAGCTTATTAGACTATTAAATATATTGTCCTGCTGGTGGAGATGCTTTTTCCAGTTGTGTGAAAGCTTTAGTAATGTCAGAGTTGTCTTTACCAAATAAAGCAATCATTGTCATTAGCATACGATTATCTCTGTTGGATACCAACCTTTAAGTAGATAGTTATTGTTCCTGTTGGTTTAATGTGTACAGATCCCAACACATTTGACTTTATCATTAAATATCCATGAAAAGTAAAAAATCTTTTTTTTCCCTATGGTTAAGGAGTTTTCAGTGGTTTTTAATTTTTGTTCATTAAGCCATTACTGATCAAAGTGTACATATTACACACATTACTTAAGGGAAATTTGTATGATTTACAACCTACAGTAAAGAAATAAATTATTACATTTCATTTGAAAAATTTGTTACTAAAAAGTTTAAAATACTGCCGGTAACATCCTATCAAATTCCACCACATTCAGAGTAAACATCTCTTTGTAATAAGTAATAAATGGTTCAAAGTATTATAAAGCAAGTGAAATATTTGCTATGCTCAAAATAAAATGCACTCTGAATACACTCATAGAACACAAAGGAACTCACTTAAATAGGCTCACTATAATTTATTCTGACATGTTTTTATTTTGTGTCTGTTTCAGACTCCTGGGAGAGTTTCAGAGCCTAATATTAACATTGGTACACAAGATACTAGCGCCAGGAGATGCTGTTGATAGACTAACAGATATTTCAGCTGTTTCTCTCACTCATTTCTTCCATTAGTTTGTTTTCATTTCTCCTTTTTTTTTAAAAAAACTTTTTCACTTGGCATTTAGTGATTATGTTTCTCTATAGACCCATTGAATACATCCTGGGAGAAATAAATTTCATGAGAAATTTGAGAACAAACTAATCTCTTATCATTATGCCATGCTTTTTTTTTGTCTTCAATTTTAGTTCTTTTTTTTTTTTTTTTTTTTTTTTGTTTGTATATTTTGTTGAGAAAGTGAGTTTGGATTCACAGTAGCTTTGAGAATGTCTTGACATTTTTTTGTTTTAAATGTTTCAACAAATGCAGGATTTTATATGTTAACAAGTGACAGTTGGCATTAAAGATTATTGAAAAGTTTAAAAAAAATGTATTGTATAAGTTTCAGCCGTTGTTCTCCTCAGTAGTTTTTTCATAATAAATGAAGTCATTCAATAGAATTTTGAGTATGAGGAACACTATTGAATTATTTGTTCTGTATGACAAGACAGTACACGCAATAGTCAAGTACTAATAAACTTTTTTTTCTTATAAAATAACCTCAGCTTACACATTGATATGGTAATCTGTTTCAGGAGAATGATGACTAGTAATATTGTTTATAATATAGCTTGACTAAAAAAACAAGTTTTCATTTTCCAGAACAATTTCTTTTTGCATTGGAAGTAGCAGTATAACTTTAATGACATTTCAAACTTGATTTGCTGATTGTCAATTCAATTGCATCCATCTATTCAATGTTATGCTATGATGCTTGCTATGTCCACGTCTTATTCAAGTGATTACTAAACTTTGTATCTATTTTTTTTCTGTACCATCTCTCTTGGAGGATAGGTCCAGATGGCACTCATAATAGATGGGGGGTCCACATTATTAAGCTGCTTCAAAGCTTGTTTTTGTTTTTTTTAACTAATAAAGAAACAACACAATATGACGTTGTGCCTCATAAATGCACAGGCTGATATGTTGTATTATAGAATGCAGCTTACCCGTTAAAAGCCCTTCAATTTATTTAATGAGCATGCATAAGAATGGGCACAGTTGTCAACACTGTGTAATACCCCTTTAAAAACTAAAGAGATTAAAGCAGACCTTGTCTGTTGCAGTTGATCATCCTGCTGGCTGTAACTCACAAAGCCTCTTGTGGTGTGGCACACTTGTGTTTGTAATATAGCCTCTGCTAAGAATGAAAGAATGCCTCTGCTTTTGGTGTTGGGTAAAATGTGTGAATGAGTGTCAGAGTACCAAACACATTGAATGTATGTTTTACAGACTGAGAAACTGAATCACATTTTATAAGATTTTTTTGTTGTTGCTCCATGAGCCTGCAATCTTGATTCTATATTTATAAATATGTAAGTGAATAATTCTGTCTGTATATGCTGCCTACAACCTAGTAACTAACACTTGACTCTGGCCTACATTTATGTACTTGTTTTAGTTGGAAAAACTAGATTCTAGACTATATCAGGATTTATTTTTTTTTCCAAATTTTGAAAAATAAATTTTTCAACTGTTTACAATGCTACTGCTTACAGTTTTTTTTATATTTTACCCCTCATTATGATTTTTTTTTTTTTTTTTTTTGCAATGACATCATCTTTTTTTAGCTTTTTCCCTTTAATCTATTGGTGTTCATCTTTGAGTGAGTGGAGGTTTATCCTGGACAAGATAAATGTTTAGCATGCTTAGGATATTGGCAATTTTTAATGGCATGCCAAAGACTAGCTGATAAAATGTTAATTAATTAAAAAACACTGTTTTGTGGTGTTTTTACTTGACAACAAAAAAAAGCTTCACCATCTATAATAGAACATTTTAATAAACAAATGTTTAAATTTCTTTTTATATAGGCAATAGTTGATCAAATTGTTTAATTAAGAAGCACAAAATAACTGCTTGTGTTTGTTATATAAGCTACATTAAATAAGACAGAAACAAAAATAGTCTTTGTGACATTTACATAGGACACAACTTTGACGTTAATTGGATTGTTTAAAAAAGATATACAGAATGCTGTAATAAAATGCTTTGTAGAATTAACAACAGCAAACAAGAATATATCATTTGAGAATTACATGGAACTTTGTATTGAGCATGACAAGAAAGCTCTTTGGTGGAAAGTATGCACAGATCCAGTGCCATTACAGTATGTGTTTATTCCATTTTCAGACTGTCATTTGGATTTGGACAAAGTTTTTTTTTAATGCATTGAGTAGATTTTTTCTTGACTGTTTGACTACTTAGATTAGGTTCTTTAGTTTCAAGCTACAAAGAATGCTAACCATCACATGAAACTTTTTTTATGCAAGACAGATGTGAAGATTTTGTGTTTTTTTTTTTTTAAAGAATCCCTATATTGAACTCAAACTTGAGAAGATACTCAAGAGGTCTTGTCACAAAGGATAATTACAAAGTTCTTAACCTATTCGTGCAAAAAGAATAATACTTGAAGTGCTGAGTATTCTTCAAGATATTTTGTTTCAACAAAAATTAACCTTTTGCTTGAAGAAAATTGCAAAGAAATAAAATTATTTGCTTTACAGGCATTTTCTTAACTACCAGCACTTTCTGAAGAAGAAAAAACTTTTGAAAAGCATGTAATATAAAATAGCATGTGTACATTAAGCCAGATCTTTCATTCATCACCATCATTTTTTGTTTCACTGCCTTCTTTTATCACAGAATTCTTTTATAAATATTACAGTTTGATATACATCTAGCGCATTACTCTTATTGCATTCTGGTAAACTTTTATGTGGGGATCATATGTTTTGGTTTGTGTAGTAGGCCAGTGGTAGGTTTTGTTATCTTTATTAAAAAAAAAAGCTTATCTTTAATGTCAAGAAATACGTTTTTCTTTTTTCAGTACCCAGTTCAAGAAATCATGACAGAAATGTTCACTCCCCCCCCACCCCCTTTTTTTTTTGTCCTCCTAAAATAGTTTTTATATGGTTTCAATATCTTTCTGTGTGTGTATAAAATGCTACCTTTATTATAATAGAGAAATACAGTTACAGATTTTCTTATGTTCATTTTAGTTGTAAGTTAGTGCTTAGTGTGTAACGATCATTTGAATATCTTCACACTTCAAACTTATTCTAAGTTTTTATAACAAAGCAAATTAAGCCCTCAATTTATTTTGAAGTATATTTTGTTTTAAAAAAAGGTTTATTTGTTTATAAGAAGTTAACCTGTCTAATTAGACATTTAAAAAAATAACTATTGGCATGTATTTATTGTTATTTTGTCACATTTTATTTTAATTTTCAATACAATGAATAGATTGTTATAGCACCAGAGTTAGAATAATGTTGACCAATGAAATGGAGACAATGTAACTCATTTCTTGTTATTGTCCTAAACGAAACATTCATGAGTCAATACCTTAAGTTTGCACCTTTTTTTTTTGTTTGTTATATACTCTCAACAAAGAAACAAGAAAACAGTTTTCATGGCATTAAATTTGTTCTGAATTCAGAACATGTGCCTTTGTATATTATGTTAAGTCTGCCATATGGTTTTGTTTTAGTTGTGAGTCTGCTTACTCAACTTTATATGGATTTTTTTTTTTTTCTTTCATTTTTCTTTACCTAAATTTTGTTACAAAAAAAAAAAAAAGCAGTTAAGAAACCTTTTTTTGTATTCTCCAGTGCAATTAGTTAAGAAATTGTATAAATTGATGACACTTGTGTAGATATTACAAAACATCTGTACTTCATTGACAGCAGATTGATAAATATGGCTTGGATTCTTAGAAATGCCAAACAATACAAAATTGCTGATAAGCACACTAACAATGCTCACAAAAAAAAATTTTTTTCTATATACACAAGCTAAGGTTCACTGCTTTTCTTTAGAATATAATAATGATGGTGCAGTAAGTTTAAAATAGGATTGTTTACAAAAAAAAATGTGTGTATAAAATCTAGATATAAATGTTTTGGAGTAATTTAATGTAATAAATTTCTGTCATCTCATCTTGTATTCAGTTTTTTTTTTATTGTAGGTGAAAGTCTTTGGAATGTTGCTTAAATGAAATAATTTGACTGAAATCTCATTAGATTACTTCATATATAAACCAAACTTGCATGCAATGAAATAAGTATTGGTCTTGATAAGAAATTACATCAGTTCACCAATCAGGCATACTTCCACTAACAGTAAGAGGCATAACAAATGTATTCATTTCTTCTATTTATTTTTCAAATCTTTTAAAAATACCAGTACACATTTAAAAATACCACACAATAAATATTATCACTATAAAAGTTAAATAAATGTATTGCACATAAATAGAAGCATCTGAAGTGATGCTTTAACTCCAATGATCTTTTTGGATCAGCTTGGTGTTTCAAAGTGGCATTATATCTAGTACCCAAAAAATTGTTTTCCTTTGGGGCCTTCAAAAACAAAACCAACCTAGAAGACAGCTGGCTAAGAGACCTAACATCAGCTCTAAATGTTTCATATGTGACAAAGTATTAAATGACAGCCAAGTCTATTGAGTTATTATAAAATATTGCACTCTTCTTTATTCCACAAATCTGAGGTCAATAAAACAATCAGTTCAGTAGAAAACCAAATTTAAAAGATTTAGGTATACAATTCTACAAGTGATAAGAACCATTATACAACTTTGTAAAAATACAGTTTTTTCCCAATGAATGTTTGAAGCTAAAAAAAAAAAAAGACTCAACATTTAACTGAGGTAATTCAATATACATTTTCAAAATCCAAACATTCATATTTTAAAAGCAAAAAAAAATTAAAAAAATAAATGCTTAAATTAAGGCAAGTTCTCAAACCTGCATCTATAAGTGCACATAGGAATTTTTTTCTTTAAGTTTTCAAACTCATATCTTTATTCACAATTGAAGACATTTCATTATCACTGGACAGGTAATTCATTAATTGAAATCTTTTTTTAAACAAAAATACAGAGATAAACATTACACATGATTTGTATCTTTACAACCCTAATGCAGTCTAATGTAATGGTGAATTTATAATTCTTGTTTCTACAACTTAAAAAAAAATTGTTCTATTAAGAAACAACAATCTCCCTTAAGGCAGACCTTAGAGCTGTCATGAAAGGATATGGTGCATTGACTTCTGTGTCATTTAGTGTCTTGATTTTCTCAACTGTTTCTAACAGCTTATCAACAGTCAACTGTTGACACTGAATTATATCAGGGAATTGGCTGACAAGGGGACTCAGGATTTTGATCAAACTTTCTTTCAAAACAGACAACTTTTCAGACGTTTCTCTTAAAGTCACTTTAGCCTCTTTATTCTGAGAGATCAACTGAAGGACACACTTCTCCTTGGTTCTAACTTGTTTGCGCAGATTTAATATTTGGTTTTCTAACTGAGTATTCATTGTATTCAACTTGGTGACTTCATCATCCAGTTGCTTTAAACTTGGGTCTGTCATCAAATCTAAAAGATAAAAAAAAATGTTAAATGCTGACAGAAAATATATGATTTTAAAAATGCTTAATACAATTTCAAAAAATCTCCCCCCCCCCCCGGCAGTTTCCCAAAATCAGCCACAAGGTTAAGGGTTATATTATTAGTTTTTTTTTTAAGATATTCTGAAAATCCTATAGTAAAGGACAGTTTGCTGTCATATATATCATGTTTGTCACATAAAGAAAATATAATATTTTATTAGAATAAAACTATGAAAACTGTATACAAATTTGTATTCATTTCATTAAAAGAAAAGATATAAATACATGTTCAATTTAAATGTAAACCTGCCAATATCATGTGTGAATATTATACTCCATTAAATATGAAATTGAGTTGCTGCAGTAGATGCTACAACTCCCTGAAACAAAAAAGAAAATATAAAAGTAAATGTAATTTTAAATATACCTTCACCAGCTTGGGCTTTTAGCTGTAAATCTGTCAACTCTTTAGGAGAAATCTCTACTCTAGCCCTTGCAAATGAAGAATCACTGCAAAGTTAATTGTTAGAAATTGTATGACAATGACATGCACAAACTGTATTGCTAAACACTTTATCAAATTAAAAATGATAAAAACTCTGCCAAGGACAGTCCCAAGCCTGGCTGAAAAAAAAAGGAGATGGGTAGGGCATATGGCTAGCTACATGGCCCTGCTAAAATATCCAAACAGTGATTCATTAGAAGTCATGGACCTTGGAGAAGATGGACCTCCAGCTGGAAGGTTTATGACATGCCAGTGAAAGCCTATCTGGAGGCCAACAAGTAGAAGACAGACAACCATTGTCTCTACCAGGACCATCACCCCCATCTGTACATTGAACATTCATGAAAGGCTACCTTAGTTCCTGTTGCGACTACTGCTGTCAATTCCAGTAAAGGTGTTTAACCGCATCTTGCTGAGCCAATGAAAGATACTGTAGATCCAAATCTCTGGGACCAACAAGCCAGTTTTCAAAAGGAGAGATGCACAGATTAGACCATGACACTACACATCATTCTGGAACAGTCCATGAAATGGAACTTTTCTCTACATCAGTTTTATAGATAATGAGTAAGCATTTGACATTGTGGACAGACAGACCCTCTGGAGATTACTGGGACACTAAGGAGTGCCTGAAAAAAATTGCAAACATCCTCAGAAAGTTACATGAAGGGATGTCTTGCAGAATAGTGCATGGCAGAATACTGACAGAGGCATGTCAAGTCCAAAAAGGAATAAGACAAGGTTGTTTACTCTCTCCCTTCCTGTTAGCCATAGATTGGGTCCAGAAGACAGCAAGAGACCAGAAAGGAAACAGTATAAGGTGGCTGATGTGGAAACATCTTGACAACCTTGACCTTGCAGATGAGCTGGCTCTTCTCTTTCTCACACAACGGTAGATGCATGAAAAGATAAGCACTGTTGCAGACAATTCAGCTAGACTTGGTCTTACCATAAACAGAAGGAAGAGCAAGGAGTTCAAGATAAAAGCATTCAACAACACATCCATTACAGTCCAAGGTGAGGCACAGGAAGGGATGGAATGCTTCACCCATCTTGTGAGTATCCTAGACAACCATTGAGATCAGATGCAGATATCAGAATCCGCATTGGTAAAACATGAGCAGCCTTCCATCAGCTGAGTATCAAGGGAACTAAACACCACCACCAAGATCAGGCTCTTCAACATCATTGTTATGGAGAAGAGACCTGGAGAAACATGGTGAAAAAAATCCTAGTCTTTGAATGAGGAAGTGTGGCAAAGAAAAAAGGAGCAGCCTATTGAATAGATATCCTTCAGAGACAAAGATCAATAGGCAAAGCCTTTCACCAGCCTACATCCAAAAGTACAAGACAAACTTTCAGCTGGAGCCCCCAAAGAAAGTGGAAGAGTTATATTGCACAGTGCTAAGAAAGCAGAAATCAGGGAAAGACATAAGGACAGCTGAAGAGACTAGTACAGAACAAGGGCGCCTGGAAGAAGCTGGTTTGAGGCCTATGCCCCAAATGGGATCACAAGTAGAGAGAGAGAGAGCGAGAATGAGAGAGAAAAAAGGGTTATACAAATATTAATGTTTGTATTCAATGCCAACAATTAACTGTTATTTGTATACAGTATAAGCTGCCAGACTGGTCAGGTAGGTATTTAAGCCAATATTTGGTGAGCATCAAATAGGTCATTTCAATTAGCAGTTACATATAAGCATAATAAACTGAGTTTATGTGAACTTGAGTTGTTTTTTTTTACACAAACAAACAACATAGGACATATAATTCTTTGCCTTAAAAATTTTCTTTAAAAAAATAATAAAAAAAGATCTAACTAATATTTTGCCAAAAGAGTTACATGAATTCCATAGAACTTTTATATTTTATTTACTTAGCCAAAGCAATATTTCTAGAATGCATAGATTTAGCAAGAACAATGCAACAAAAAGGTTTTCATACCATTTATTATCACTTCTCCCATCCCAAGAAGAACTTAATTCCAGTTCTGGGCTTTCTGTGACTGGTTTAGAACCTTTAACTTTGTTTGCAATAGGACAACCTGAAGCACTTTTAGAACACAATGAAAAGTAAATGTTTATTTCAATGATAACTGAGAAGCACATCATAACCAATGATATTTGAATACACATGTGCTTCCTATGCAGTTCTTAGTAGATGTTCTATCACGTCGCCACAGTTTTAGAAGTTTATGCGCTAGTTTATCTTACATATTCAAAGTGATCTATTTTTAGCTCTTTGTTACATAATGTCAAAACAAAAAAAAATATTTGAAAGCCCAAATGAAATTTAAAAAATCAATTTAACAGTTTTATTTTCATTTCTGGAATATAGTGTGTTTATCAACTTACAAGGCCATAAACAGAACATCTATTCTATAAACAATCTAAAGCCAATTTTATTGCAAACATAAATAAAGATTCCTTTAACCTTCCACAAATTTTTTTTTTAGTATTATTTAATGTTAAGCTATGTCTTGAAAAATAAAACACAAGACATTAAGTTAAACTAAGGAACTTTTATAATTACTTAACATAACAATCATAGGTTTAGCTAGTTTTGACAATTTAATTTTAAAAAAAATAATTTTTAAATCAATTTTGTTTCTATTTATTTATCAGAATAAAAATAAACAGCTAGCATCAGTACCTAAATACAATTATGAATAAATTTTCAACATAACCTTAAGTCAAAAAAGAAATTCATTAGGTAGCCTCAATTTTTTTTTATTTATCTTTTTATTATTGCCATATTTGACTAAATAAATAAAACCTTAAGTCAAAAAAAATAAATTCATTAGCCAGCCTCAATTTTTAAAAATATATCTTATCTTTGTATTATTGCCATATTTCACTGATTAAATAAGATAGCTAAACTAAAGTTACAAACAAAACTATGCCTTTTTATGGAATGCTATGCTTGGCTATACATATGTACTTAAATTCTGCCCTACCTAAATACAATCATACATTAGCTTGGCGAAGAAAAAAAAATATGAAGAGAAAATATACAGATTTTTATTTCATGGTAATCTGCTGTGTAAAGTAACAGCAATTTGTTTAGGTGACATTTGAAACTAAGGAAAAAAATTATCTTCTACATATTAATAATTATATATGACCACAGTCAACTTTAGAAATAGTAATTGCTGTGGTGTATGTGATTATAACTAGAAAACTTCTATTACATGGTATGCTGTATTAAATAGCTGTAAGTTCTATTTATACTAAGTTTATTTTCTACAATGTATGTGATATGAATTGAACACTGTAATAAGCATTACACCAACAAAACAATCCATGATATCCATAGAAAAATATTTGAACACACTTTGTATTTCTTTTATGTTTTTTTTTTTTAATCTATAGACAAAAAAAACATCAAAAAAAAAACACTAAATCTGGTAAGAGGGCCAGGATATTTCTGATGGCCTATGCTACATGGGAGCTCAGATGATAAAGAAAAAAAAATACACCAAATATGTATATATAAATAGTGAAAACAGAATTATACTATTTTTATCTATTAGTATACACTGAGATTTCTTTTTTTTTTTCAAGAAAACACAAGAAAAATCCATGCACATCAATAATGTGTACCTTCGATGTGACAGATATTTTCCTGTCACGTGACCTGATCCATCACATCCTGGCACAGGGCAGCTTAAAAATTGTTACATTATTTGAAATTATGATGCCAAATAAAAAAGGGGATGTTAGGGATACATAATGCTAACATAGATTTAATTTTGTTTAAGACAGTGAAAGTTGTAAAGGCAATATGCTCTTCCACCATATAAAACAAAACAGAACATAATGTTAATATTACAAGAACAATATACAGAATTAAAGAATTCTACTTGAAGGGATGAATATTATTTGAAATAAATCCTAAAAGTAAGACATGTTTAAACAGAGGGGAACAGAAATAGGCTGTTGTGTAGAGATTTTCAGTTTCTAGAATGTACTTATAGAGACGCAGTGGCTGAGCAGTAAAGCGCTTGGCTTCCAAACCAGGCGTTCAGAGTTCAAATCCTGGTGACGACAGGGATTTTTTTTAATTTCGGGATCTTTGGGCGCCTCTAGAGTCCACCAGCTCTAATGGTTACCTGACATAATTTAGGTAAAGTAAACGCAGTTGGTAATTGTGCTGGCCACAGAAACAGATGACCTTTGTCTCAAGGTCTGAAAGAACTTTTAAATGTGGCCTGCATTTTCCCTTTCCTCAAGCCAGAGGTAAAGTACTTCAACTGTTCTATTAATACCCAAGATAAAAGTAACAAGTAAATAAAATATATTTGAACATTTACCGCAATGGATCTTCAGTCTCTCCTCTCTTTTCTCCTTCCTTCAGTAAAATTTTCTTCAGCTTCGCAGCCCTGGGACATCCAGATAAACTTCGATGAGAAGCGTAATTACCAGTCACATGTCCAGAACCATCACAGCCTGGAGTGGGACACCTGAGAAACCATTGAGTGACATCAATTACATTCAGTATATTGTGTTAAACAGATCTTCTAATCCTACTTTTGCTGTCTTTTAAAATGTGTTAGACTAATATACTTTTCATATATTTTAATGACTTTGTAATGTCTAAGTAAGATTTCCAACAACAAAGAAACAAAATTTTAAAAGGCAACACCAAAAAAAATAAAAAATAAATAAAACAGAAAAACTCACCAATTTCCATACTGAAAGCAGCCAAAATTGTGTTTTTTTTTCCTTACCTCATCAGAACATCAGTGAACTTAATTTTTTATTTTATTTGCGCAAGTCTCAACCTCATCCTAGATCTTGTAAAGAAAGTGTTGGCTTTAGTATGTCCTCTTAAGGACACACACTTGACATTTGTCAATTACTAATTGAATTGTTCTATTGTGTCATGTTTATTATGACTGCTTTGTTCAGTCCAGAAAATGATCACACCAACTTTCATTGTTTCACCAACCAAAAAGTAAATGAAAAGGCTACAAATGTTAAAACACAAAAAAACAACACAATGGAAATATATATTATCTGTTGATTACAGATATATATATATATATATATATATATATTAGATATGAAAAAGGGTAAAATAGTATATATTGTAAATTTTACTTTTGTCTGTATTAAGTGTTTAACTTCAAAACTAGTATTAGATTTAATTTAATGTTGTTTTTTATGTTTGCCACAAGAAACAGCAGCAACAGAAGTAAAGAACATGCACCATGAAGCTTTAACAACAAAGTGACCAACACACACAGAAATGATGTTAAGCAACTGAGTCAAAGTAAAATAAATAAGAACTGAAGCAATACAAACAACAATTTAAAAAAAAACAACAGAATGTGAAAAGCGTCCATCAAGAAGCCAACAAAAACTCACTTTTGTTCAACCTGATTGGCTTGCACAGTTGCCCTGTCAGCCAAAGGACACCCAGAGAGGCTACGATGAGAGGTATAGTTACCAGTCACATGACCAGAGCCATCACACCCAGGAGTGGGGCAAGTAGCCTCAGATTTTTGCCTGGAGCTTAATCGTGATCCTAAGAGCTCTAAGAGCTGACTGGGTGAGGGTGGTGGGGATTTAGGGTTAAAACTAGGAGAGGATGAGCGGCTCGACAGCTGACTACCACTCAGGCTACTGATATAGTCATCTTCATCACAGCTGCTTTCTAGAGACCTGAGATAGTTGTGGGTAGAAAAGGAAAGCAAAGCATGCCAGTTAAGTCATTCAAAACAGTGACAAAAAGTCAATGTATTAATCTAATGAACTTTAAACACTTTAGATTTTAGTCTACATGCTTGTTACAATTATTATTTCATCTATTAATAGATTATTTAAAATGCTCTATTGTTTTAAATAAACTTTTTTAAAAATCTAATCTACGAATAAATCTGGGAAATATTTTGTTAGAAAATTCAGAGCTATAAGTTAAATTGAGTAAGTAAAACAAATCCCTAAAAACAAGCAGAACAAAAAACTGAATACATGGCCTCCTTGATTATGTTAACAAACAATGCTAACATACTTGTCAGCCAATGTACAATGCAACATTAGACAAATCAAATTTTGCTTTAAATTAAATGAAAGTTGATGTAATCAAATTCTGTTCACAATAGTCTGTACCTGAACTCATGCAGTTCTTTTCGTAGAACAAATAATGTCAACAGAAAAAGCTTGATATTTTGAAATTAATCGCCAAAACAAACACAAAATGAACAATAATTTTACAATTCAAAGCTTTGAATTGACAAAATATTTATTGACAACTTTTCAACAACTGACTTACAAATAAGACTGTTAAAAAAGTTACTCTGATAAATACCAGAACACAAGATCAATCAAATTACAGAACTCTTATAATCCATTTTCTATAATGAAAGTAAATTATATAATTTCATAATATATCTAGTACAAAAGATGATATTACAAAATAATGTTAGATTAAATTGATTCCATGAACCAAGGTAAAAATAAAAGGAAGATACATTTTCTTCAAAGAATAAAAAAAAAAAACTATGAAAGACATTTTTATACAAAATAATAAACAACAAATCAATGTTGAGGCATTACCTTTGATTTTGTCAAGAGTAAAACCAACAAATGAAACTGTGCTAGTCAAACAATGTCTATTCTTGTTATCAAAATATATACACTGCAAATTTCTTATTATAACATCAAAAATTGAGTTTCATAGGTCATTTCATTCCAGGACACAGACAAAGTAAATGAAGATCTTTATGTATATATATAAAAAAAAAGATATACATTAAAAAAAAAAAAATAAAGACTTCTTTCATAAACAAAAAAACAAATTATACATAAATTTATTTCCATATATACATTTTTTTTGAATCAACAAAAATAAACACAATTTTTTAAACATTTTTTTGCAACCAGAAAAAAAAAAGAAGTGTTTGCCATTCTAGCCTCCTTGTTGTTTAGATCTTTTGTTAGCAATTTTACATAATTGGTCTACAGAACTATTGTCTATCTGAGACCATTTTGAATTTTTTTTTTCTTAAAATATTTGTTAAATACATGAAAAGGAAATTTCATGAACTATCATGATAAAATATATCATCATAATACTTAGCTTCAGAAAAGTAAAAAACATAGATGAAGCAAAAAATTTTTTCTTTTTTGAAATATTCAAATCGTAGATTTTGTTACTGATTAAGAGCTCACACCTAATTTTAATTTAGATGCCCTCAAATTAAGAAATGAGATTCAAATAAGAACATTTTTTTGCTGAGATAGTAAACTATTGATGTAAAAAACTAAAACAGAAAAAAAATCTGATTATTCTGTTCTCTTCATGACCAATTTCTCAAAAAAAAAAGCAAATGAAACTTTGTAGTGTTAATAACTGTATACAAAAAAAGGAAAATAAGAACAACTATGATTAAAAAAGGAAAATAAGAACAACTATGATTAAAATGATTTACACATCTGTTATCAAGGATTGTATATGTCACTGACTATATAGAGATATAACACAGACTGCTTGTAGAGTAAATAAAAAAAAATCTTTATTGTGGTCTTTTCTGACATTCTATATTAACCCAATAGCTACTAATGCAACGAAATGCGCCCGCCACACCACACACATAGCATGACTTGCGCAGCTCTCGTTTTCCTGCGTGATGCGTGGTGTTATTTTGAGCTGGCCAGGTTTTTTAAAAAGTAGAAATATAGATCGTTTCGTTAAAAAAAAAACTGATGTTTTTATGTCTTACGCTTCTGTTTCTATGGGACTTCAATGTTTGATGAATTTTTAAAAATGATTTTCCTTAGCTGTGCAGGCCATTTTCTCAAAGACCCTTCAATTTTTAGACCCATTATCGCAAATAATACACAAAATTCAGCTAATAATTAGCTTGAAATTGATAAAGACATCGATCATGAGAATTTAGTTCTACATTTAGACTTACATATAGTCCGATATTGAGAGAGAGAGAGAGTGAAGTAAACATTAGATGATTAGATCTAGATCTAGTTAATCTAGTCTAGGCTATTCTGGACCTAGCGTCAATGAATCTTCAACTTCGTTGACTAATATTTTGACCAGTTTTTTTATTTGACCACATGAACTAGATTTAGTTGGGGGTGTATACAATATAAATCAATATTGGTTTGGACAATGGTTAGATTACTTTCTTTTTGTAATGAAATCTGAGACACATGCAGAACCACCTCAGCATGATGCCATGTTCAGACAACTAAGGGCCTCACGCACACCCAGTGAAAGTCAGTAAATACTCAAGACATGTACAGACTTTTTATATAAGCATAATGTTTATTGTATAGGCCTACTAAATTCCTACTTATAAACATAACTGGTCTTTAGGTAAATGTTAGAGGGTACCAAAAAATAACAGATCTGATGTGGAGGGGGGGGTCTGCCAGCCTTCAAAAAGTCAGGCACTCGAACAAATTTTCGTCTTTACCTGTTGTTTTTATTGTTTTAATCTTGCAAAACCTATTCAAAGTATATATCTTTTTGAAGGCCATCCAATTTTCTTTTTTTTAGAAGTATGTTCTGTTATTATTAGATGCTGTTTAATCTTTATTAAAATATATTTTGTAAATTCAATCTCTTTCTGTTTTGGAGTTACCTTCCTTTGCTTAGTATTTTGAATGCTGCTGCTTGGGAAGGCCTTAGTAGCTATTGAGTTAAACACAAAATTCATCAAATTATAATCAATTTTTTTTTTAACCATTTAAAAAAATTACAATTTGTTTGACTGCACACACATAAATGCTTTGGTAATAAACATTATACAAAATACACTGAGTTATTAGCCTTTTTATAAAGAAGTAAAGCTTGACATTTGTCAATGCTGTTTTCATACTAGTGGCTCTAACTGAATATTTGGACATTCATTAATGTTTCTTAAATGCTCAACACATTGAGCATCTAACACACATTATTAGACTATAATTTCACCAAAAAAAACCTTAGAAATAAAAGTAAAATATTGCATTTATCTTTGTCGAGATCAAAGTTCAGCAGCTACCTTGTTAATGATCACTATTCCTAACCCTCGTTTGTTTGTTTTTAATTTGCTTTAGCAAGAGAAAAAAAAAAAGTCAATACTAATGAGAACTTGACAATAAAACATGTAACAAATAGAAATATCAACCTACCCACTCCCACCAACTTCCACAGATTTTTTCTGCTCCTCTAGAGAAGATTCTGTCAACATTGAGGATATGGATGATGAGGTGGAGCTTGGACTGGAACTTCTAGCAAAAGCTGAATCTCTTATGACTTTGTTACCTACAGACGTAGGCCTGGAGCGGCTCAGCACATTTGGTTTGTGTCTCATGTGTGGCCTTCGAGACAATATATTTGGCCTCTCCGGCACATGTCGAGTTTGAAGGGTGGTTGGCTTAGTATCTATGTCTTGTGCTGTTTCATTTTCAGCTTTAACATCTGTAGTTTGGAAACTTGATTCAGGTCGACTGTATTTTTCTAGTTCTTTAGCCAAATTACCTCTAGGTGTAATTTGTGGGGCTGACTTGATGTCCCTGGGTTCCAACTGTTTAGTCAATATCATTGGTCTCAAAACCCGATCGGTGTTACTTCCTGCTGTGAAATATAAAAAAATGTATTTTTCAATATACAAGATCACTTAAAAAAAAGATATAACAGGACTACAAGTAACCAACTTTGAAATTATTTGATTGCAGTAAATATTAAATACTTAGTTGTATTTAAATATATGGCTTTTAGTGCTTTGCTGAGAAGACAAAAGTATTTTTAACAAGTTACACATTTTGTTTTGTATTACTAAGTTCTTATTGTGTAATAAACTGTAATTTATGAAAAAGAAATGTTTAACACCAAACAACAGCAAATAAAAAAAAAACAGCAACTTAAAACTTTTCAATTTTTTTTTCTGTCATCATGGAAAAATTTTCCTACAATGTGTAAAAACAATGACTTAAAATGAAAATGAACTTGTGAACACATTTACCCATGTCATGATTGTGTAGATTTATTTAGATCACTTAATAGAAGAAAAATAAATATAGGTCCACATGAGATCAATTAAAAAAAAAATTCCTATGTCTACATCTCCATATCAAATCATTTATTTATTACCACAAATCAGAGATTCTTACTAGGTGAGAAATCTTTAGCAGCAAGCCTAATCAGTTCTTTCTCTGAGCAGGTGGCAATCATAGCTTTTGTTGGGTCATCTCCTTTCGGCAGAACCACCACATGCATCACTAAGTTTCATAAAAAACAACAGCAATATGTCAGAAAATATCCATTAAGCAATATGTCGGAAAATATCCATTATAAAGATATCGGTATGAGACAAACCAAAAAATTGATAATTATTTGTGCAATAGCACAATTTAGGCCATGTCATACTTTTCACAAAAAAAAAACAAACAAACATGTACACTACAGTAAGATTTCCCATACCTTTCCCTCCTCTATGGTTATGACTGGGTTGAGACATGAGCCGTGTCATTGCTGCCAGTGGGCAACCCGAAAGACTGAAAAACAACAATAAATAGAGAATCAAATTGAAGGCAGAAAGTAGACTACAATGTACTTTTGATTTGAAGACTTTCATATAGCTCTTCTGTAACATTTTATTAGATAATAGTAAAAGTATACCCAAGCTATACTTTAAGACCAGTCTAGTCAGTTCAAGTAATCTCTGGCGAGAGATATTCAAATGTTTCTAGTCAGTTCAAGTAACACATATATTAAATTGATTATTTCAGGCCAATAAAACTTCATGTAGGTCAAAACTAGTTATTAGCCCAGCTCCATTTTCTAAACATGTCTTACAATGCTGAATTTACAATGGGTAAAGAAAACACAAGTGAAACAGAGTAAATTAAGTATACTAAATTTCTAGGATGAGACACTAGACACAATTTGAGCAATGGACACAATCTGTTCTAAAACAAACTTACCTTCTATGAGTACTTCTATTGTTATTAATGTGTCCTCGACCATTACATCCAGGAGTTGGACAGCTGAAACACAATATATTAGGCATAAATGAAAGATGAGTTTGTTTTTTACTGACTAAAAATAATAAAATTTTCTAAAAGAAAGTTGTCTCTCTCTATATATTTATATACCAGTATATATATATATATACATATGAAAAACATATTACCGTAACAGTTGCTCGTTTTTAAGTAAAGCTGTGGAAACACAATGATGTAAAATTAATGTCAAGTATAAGCCTTTTCTTTAACAATTAAAACTATGTTATTTCATTGAAAAGTTGATGTCACATTGAAACAAAAAAATCTTATTTAAATAAAAATGCTATACCTTCAACCATTTCAACTGGTAATCCTGATCGCCGTGGACACCCAGAAATGCTAAGTTAAAATAAAAAGACGACATTAGGATTAAAGACAAAAAGAAACCCACTTTGTCATCTAAAGAAGAAATGAAACTAATATCTGAACAGCAACACTATGAACATATAAAATGTAAGAATGTGTATAAATATTTCTACTTTACCTTCTATGGTGTGTGTATAACCCAGTGATGTGACCAGTACCATCGCAGCCTGGACATGGGCATTCATGGGCTAAAAAAAATAATAATCTTAGTACCAAAAAAAAAAAAAAGAATTAAAAATGCAAAAATCAAACAATCTTAATTTTACTATTAACATCATAAAAAGAAATTTCACTACAATAAAATTGATTTTTTTTTCAAGAAGTATGTTATTTGACTTCAGTTTTTGGAACTTTTTTTAAAAAGTAACTTTGACATAGCTCAAATATTCTGCTATTCCGTAAATATTTTAAATATAACAAGATTACAAAGAGAGTTTGTGTGATACACAAACTCAGAGGCGGCCCCCGTCGGAGTCGGATCCCTGTCAGATCCGCTTTGATCTCTCAACGGACGGACAGACAGACAGACAGACAGACGGACAGACAGGCCACACAAAACTAATATACATCTTCCATGCTTTGATCTCTCAACGTTAGCCTTGTAAAGCCGATGTTCAAGGCAACTGCCACACTTGTTTTATGAGTTGATTACTTTACGAGTAAATACTGGTATGTTACTCGTATGTTGGAACAAAAAAAATGTGAAAATATGTGCAGTATATTAGATTATTAATTGTCTTAAAGTAGGTTTCATTTATATTGCATACTAATTAGGTTTTTTCTCTTTAAATACTGTTTGCATAAAATATTTTTAAAAATTAGATTTTGAGCTTTTAGAAAAAAAAAAAGTAGCCGTTGCATCAGAACTTTGAATGCTCTATATTATCGTGATGTCAGATTTTCATTTTCTCTTCTACTTTCTGAGCACTAAACGGGACGGACGGACGGACAGACAGACAGACAGACAGACGGACAGACAGGCCACACAAAACTAATAGCGTCTTTTCCCCTTTCGGGGGCCGCTAAAAATTGACAAAAAAGTTGTACTAACTTTGTTAAAGTAAAAAAAAAATATATATTATATACCATCAACTGCAGTTGAAAGATCTTTTATTGAACAATAAAAATAAATTTTAAGCAGTCCTGATAAGGGAATATAATCACTATTAGTTTTGTGTGGTATATACCTCCACATGTTAGATTGCAATAACTAGAAAATAAACTGAAAATCTGACATCTTGATATTTTAGATCAAAGTTCCGATGGCTACTTTTTTAGCTGCAAGTAGTTTTTTCATAAAAATACTTTCTACAACTGTTCACTATTAATAATAAAAAAAACACAGGAGACAGGAGACTATAAGGTAAGTATTAAAACTTGTATGCAAATGATTTTTTTTCTTTCTTAAAAAAAAAAAAAAAATTGGAAATGAAACGATTTCAGTTATACAAGCTACTTACTTTTTAAATAAATTATAAAATATTTACTTTTGTTTTAAAAGAGAAAAAAATGCATATTTAGTGTGTATACAAGTCAAATATAATTTAAAACAATTACTATGCAGTGTTTTATAAATACAAATGGAGTGCAATGGATAACAAAATATTTTTATACATTTGAAGACATTTAACCAAAAGGGGAAAGTTTCTTCCTAGAGTCTAGAGGCCTTGAATGAAAGATTGGTTCTTAAGATCATCATTCAAATTTAATCATTCAATAACATTAATTAGTAAATTGTAATTTATAAGATAACATTAATAATCTCTGTATCCTGTGGTATCATATCATCAGAGTCTAACAATACAATAATAATGGCAAGACAATCGATACAAACATGCCTCTTCCTTTTGTATCGGCAGAGATAGGGTTGTTAAAAATCTATGGCTTAAAAAAGAATTAATTAAAAGGAAACTGAAGTAGTGGATTTCTTTAAAATGGGAGGAAAAACAACAGGGAAATTTTGTTATTAATTACCTTGCACCTCTACTCCAGATTACAACAGATAATGTAAAAGTTTATTATCTGAGTTGGAATCATCTAGGTATTATTCATTTTTTTAACACTAATTCTAATATATATGAATTCAAGAGAAAGCTGTTGGCACATAAAAATATAATTATTTAGGAACATTTTAAATGCCTTTAAACAATTATTAAATACAAGTCTGTATACATAATTTGAAACTAGTTATGAAGCATTGAAATCAATCGCATTTTCATTTAATTTGACACTATTATTTCATTATCATAGCAATCCAAGAATACCAGACAAAAAAGAACTTTATAATGAAGACTGTTAAGGTAAGTACTTTCTACTTATAATTACAAGATAAAGAGGCCTGGTGTCATGATGCACCTGATAGTTGAATTAAACTATTTTAAATCAAGATTACAATAATAATTAACTTTTGCATTCTTGTAATCATATCAAGTCATTTTATCTTAGCCACACTAAACAAGAGGAGTGTGATGAAAGTATGTTAAAAAAAAAAAAGAATAGCTCAACTCACGTTTCTTAGGAATGAGCATCCCCTCTACATTGGGGCAGTCATCATCATCCATGTCTTCTGGACTGTACTGTTGGAGTTTTTGAGAAGTATCAGTTTTAAATGTATCCAAATAAGATGATGTCCCTGTTGTGGCAAATGTGATGCTGGTTGTGGGGACAGTCAAAGAAACATAGACCCCAGTTGAAGGAGTAGAAACTGCTAGTGTTGGAGAGACTGTAGAGGATGTTACAGGAGATGTAGTGACAGGTACTTCTGGAGTAGTACCTGTACAATCTGATGAAATTTCTTGGTAAACATGTGGTTGAATACTTTTATCTGTATTGATTAACATTTGAGCAGCAGGGGCTGTGACTGTGGGTTTAGGAATGTCAGGTTTTATTTTGGGCAAGAAGTCTCCTGCTTTTAGATACGGCCTTGAAAGAGTGGAATGATATTCAACAACCTTTGGCACTACAATTGGCTCAAGTACTTCCAGACAATCTTGTGGATCAATATATCGATCTTGAATTTTTAACAATGTTTTTTTATAATTTTCCAACAATTCTTCTTCAGGTGATTTTGCTGGTGCAACAGAGCAAATAATAGGAGAGGGTTCTTTAGTGGATTTATTGAGAGTCATGTGAAACTTATATGGTGCATATTCTCCTTTTGATTTAGCGCGTTTACAAGCAAATGGAACAGTCACTTCAGAAGCAGGCTCACGGGAGGAGTTTCCTTGCTTCTGTAAGTTTATAGTTTGTGCAGCTTCAGCCAGCTTAATTTTCATTTCCTCATGAGACATGCTATCTGTGTTTAACACAGGAGTCAGAATAGTGGATCCATCAGAGGCTTTCGATTGTGAAATTTTAATGACTTTTTGAGATGTACCAACTAATGGGATTGATAAGTTGGATACTGAGGAGGACTTAGTATCTTTTTTGCTTGTAGATTCTAGCAGCTCAGGGGTGACAATAGTTAATTTACGAGGTAAAGGTTGACTCTCTGGCTTTGGGGCACTTGAAGCGGTTGATTTTATTATTGTGCCATGAACATTGGGAGATTCAACCCTACGAATGATTGTAGTGACAACAGGAGAAGCAGCTTGCTTAAACACAAATCTTTTTGTAACAGGGTGATTTGCAGCTTGTGTCTGACATTGTGATTGAGGCACAGTTACTGCAGAAGCCTCTTCAGCACTAATTTCTTTGTCACTGTCATTATGTTCCTCCAGGGGATCACTTATACTATCAGCACTCCACTCAGCTAAAACTTCAAACTCTTCCTTCTCTTCTTTAATCTCAACTTTGATCTCAGTGCTTTCATTAGTGTCACAATCTTCAATTTCTTGTTTTATTTCTATATCTGAATCAACAGCAATTGCAGAATCAGTGGCACTTGCTGAATCAAGTGCACAGCCACTTTTTCCAAGTGCAGCTAGTTTCATTAATGACTTTTCAAGTTCTGCTGGATCAGGTTTAATATCTTCATTAGGTGCGGAATCCTCCAAGCTTAAATTAACATTTTCACAAATTTCAACTTCATCTCTGTTACTTGACTCAGGTTCTTCAGTGCTGCTGGAAATTAAAACATCTGCATTACAATCCTCATTAATGATACTTTCAATTGGTGAAGCCTCACTAAGTTCATGTTCATTTAAAGTCATAACATTCAAAACCTTGACTGTACAGCTTAAGTCATCTTCTTCCAATAGATTTGAATGGGCTTGAGAATGTTCAAGAACTAAATGCTCTGATGGTGACAGTGTTTCTAAATAAGAGTCTGCCACTGGCTCCTCACTGGATACACCTGCTGTCATTTCAGTTTCTGAGATGGCATTTTCAGCACTAAACTCTTGACTGAGTTGTACATTGTCATCATTATCCATTTCAGCATTCTTCCCAGTGCCAAAGGAAACAGGATCCTCACATAAATTTATATCCGAACCAATTTTATTCTCTAAACTATCAGAATCTTTAGAAGTTATATCAGTGCACCCTGTATTGTTTATACATTCCAAGTTGGTTTGAGCACTGTCTAATAAAGGAGAAATTTCAGTATAACTTTTTTCAGTCATATCAGGAACTAGATTTTGAGACTCTAATGTGGATGTGGATAAAGAAAGCTCATTAGAAATACAGTCTTCTTTAATTACTGAGTCATGCCTATCTAACTTGAACTCTATTTCATCAGGTTTTCCACTAAGTAAAGAATAGTCCTGCTCATTTTGGTTGACAATTTCACTGTCTTCTGACAGTGTAATTGTACAGTTAGTATCCTTGTGTTTGTCAGTCACAAGACTTGTTTGAAAATCTGTATCTTCAATCAGAGCACCCTCAGTTTTGACTTCACCAGCTATTTTATTTGAGGAACTAATGAGATTGTTTGAGTGAACACCTTCAGCAGCTAATACATCAAAGTCATTCTTTTCTCTACAGCCTTGACCTGACATGCTTTCTTCACCAACTACTTCTGCTTTCTTATCTAGAACTGCATGGGAGTCATGCACTTCTTTTCTTTTCTTTCTCTCTCTCTGAACAATCTCACACAACTCTGAAGCATCAGATGTTCGCTTTGCAGCTTTAGTCTTGATTTCTAGCTTACGCGATTTGTTCTTGTCATAAACATCAGCTACTTCTGTTTTAAACACATCTTGTCTACTTTTTCTGTCGCTTAACTCTTCTAAAACATCTACTTTGCCTTGTTCTGCTTGATGATCATGAGAATTGTCGACTTCAAGCTTTATAGGCTTATTAAGATATTTGACAATTTTTTGGGAATTTTTAAGATTCCCACAGTTAATATGAACATTCTTTCCAGCTTTCAATCTGGAAGATGTTCGTGTTGTGGGCGTCACATTTATCACTTTTGTGGGTGTCAGAGTGTCTTCCATTTTCATTATTTTTGGAGAAGAGTGTTCTTGTTTTTCCACAGCTTGGGACACTCTAGTAAAGTTTAACTGAACTTCATCATCATTATCAGAGCTTTCTTTCTCTTTATCAGGAGTGCTAATCAATTTTCTCCTACTTCGATTTGATGTTGAAGGTGTTGTAGTTTTGTCTACCTTTGGGCTATTTTTTTTAGCCAGTGAGCTTTTCACTATAGGCAAAGAGTTCATTTTATTTCTAGTTGACTGGGATGCAGGTGTCAGCTGCACATTGATATTGACTTTAGTTTTTTCTTCATTAGTACTTTTTTGCCTTTCAGGAGAATTTCTGTTCGATTTTTGCTGCTGAGCTTTGCTGGTGCTATCAATTTTGTCAATGGAAGTTTCTGTTAAACTCTTCTTTTCTTTACTTTGTCTGATTTGTGACATTCTATGATTTCGACCTTTTGGTTGGGGTGCAGAGCTTGGGATTTTAGGTTGGCCAATGACTTTATTTGAACGTAAAGGACTCTTGGAAAACTTTGATGCTAGCTCATCATTGGACTTTCTAGTGCCAATTGTACCAAGCGAACTTAAAAAAAAAAGAAAAGAAATGATGTAAATAGAAAACAACTGTAAGTGCATTGGATAAATACAGATAAAAGCAATGAAAGTTTTTTGCTGAATTTAAAATATATCTTGGTGCTAATTTCTAGCATTAAATTTACTTTAAAAGTTGTGTTTTTTTTTCTTGTGTAACAACAATCACACACACAAGTATACATACATATATATATTTTTTTTAATTTTAGAAATGTATTTCTCACATTTTATCTGATTAATTAGTTTTAAAAACAGGAGAATAGAAAGAACATCAGTAGCTTGCCTTGAGCATATTAGAACAAACAATGGTAAGTTTATTAAAGTAAAAATAATTCCATTAAAACCAGCAAAACACTTAAAAAAATTTTTTTTTACATGGTATGATAAATGATAAAATGTAAATTCTTTGTTATTTAAATTTTAAAAGCACTAAGCAATTTTCATTATTTAAATCCAGCTAGTTCTAATTATCACAGGCATATAATTTTCTAACTCTTCAATGTTAAAATAATATGATTATAAATAAAATATTTACTACCGTGAGCGCCTCACATCCTGGATTCTGTTATCCATAACTTGACCTGTAATTGAACAAAACTCTATTAGCTGGTCATATTTACTTGAAATATTTAGTTTAAAGGATCTCTTTTTTTTTAAATAGGGCTGGGGAGAGCTTTACATATTACTCATTTACCTAAAAATATGTAAAACCTGGCAATCTCTACACATCTAAAGCAAGACTAAAATAAGAATCTTTAACTCTAATGTACAGTTCTGAAATATGGAGAACAACTGAAGAAACAACAAAAAAAGTACAGACCTTCATCAACAGATGTCTGAGAAATATCTTAAAAATACAATGGTACGACTAAGTAGAAAACACCAAACTCTGGGAGATGAGTGGGCAGAAAAATATTGAGGTGCAAATTTTAGAGAGGAAGTGGAGATGGATTGATCACACCTTTAGAAAAGATACCAACAACAAAGCTAGACAGGCCTTAGAGTGGAACCCCCAGGGAACAAGATGTAGAGGAAGACCAAAAAGAACATGGCGACGCAGTTTACTAGATGAAGCCAAGAGGACAGGAAAGACTTGGAATCCATTAAAAAACTAGCAAGAGACCATGGAGAGTGACATGTTTTCACAGAGTCCCTATATTCCTTGAGGAACTCAAAGGAAAGGTGATGATGTAAAATTTTTCCCTTACCTTTTGTTTTGACTGTTTTCACCATCTTTTTTTTTAATTCTGTGTAAAAAAAAAAATACAAAACAACTAGTGGTTAAGTGAATAAAGAGTCCCAGTTAATATTGACAATGTGAACTTTGACCTCTTTAAATCAACCAGACTATGCTGAAGCTGAGAAAGTTTATAGTGCAATCTGATCTAATTATTTAATCAGGACAATGTGAGTGTCAGATATAGATATTTAGTTAAAACTCTAGCTGTAAGATCTATAATTCTAGATTTTCGACTTCAAATATAGATCTAGAAAACTCAAGATAAAGAATATAGATTGACACATCTACAGTATCTAAACAGACAAAAGTTTAAGTTCTAGTTAGTCGACTTAGAATAGACTAAGTCAAAATTTTAGCATTTTTAAATATATCGGTATATAATACATTAAAGGGAAACTCCCATGGTTTTGACACTTTTTGATATAATATGTGTTTTGATTTACAGATAATGAATATATTATTCTTTTTTTTTTTCATTTGCAAGAATAACTTAGTAATTGATGTTTTTCTGACGTAATTTTTCTGTGCATCCAAAACAGTCAGATTTTCACGTTATTTCTGTGACGTCACGAACTGATGCACAAATCCTATACTACTCCGAGTACCTGCTGAATAAGAATAACGGAAAACATAACAGTAAAGTTTACATTCTCGTAAAGAAATATATCTTTGTCTATGCAGTTAGATCTAAATATTGTAAGCAAAGAAAAAAATGAGAGTTAAAAGTAGATTTACATGCTTGACTAACCACGGCAGTGTATATTTTCTTGCCTGACCACTCAACACACAACAAACACTATCGCTTGATTGTCTTGTCATGACCGACTACATGTAGTCTAGACTAGCCTTACACTGACCAGTTTGTTCAAATCAGTCAGACACACGATATATTTACTTCTTGGGATAGGGAGAGGCTTAGATGAAAATGTTAATTTTTTTCTCGAGTTGGTTATCCTAATGCTTTTGCATCTCACTAAAAAACTATAGCATAGCTCTGGACTATGCCTAAGAGCCTGACAACTACTATAAGAAAGAAGCGATATGATTGGTTAAATCTAGTTTCTCTTTCAGTATTGTTGGGGGGAGTGACGTATGCCTGAGATAAAAACAGAATCTCGAAGAACCCCGTTTTTTTAGGAGGCATGGCGAATTTACAGTCTAATTTATTAAATATAAATGTTTCTAAGCATTTAAATAAAAAATGGTAAAATGTTTACTATTACAACTTTTTAAGCAGAATTTAAATATATCAATAACTCAAATTTGAAAAACTATGAGAGTTTCCCTTTAAGATAGATATACTTATAATTCTAATAGAAATCTAGATCTAAATAAAATAATGAATAGATCTACTATCATCTAAACTAATTAAAGAATGAATCTTTATTAATAGATCTATACATAGTGACTAGTGACATCTGTCTCGATTTTAGATGATATTGTTAGATCTTGATTCTAGATCTAGTAATATAAACTGTGTGTGTGTCTTTCTAAGTCTAAAGTACTAGAAATAAATATTTATATAGAATCATAGATCTAGATCAGGGGTGAGCAAATTACGGCCCGCCGAAGTGTTTTATGCGGCCCGCGAAAGCCTAAATAAATCACTGTAAATACCTAGAGACATTATTGAAACTTTTGATTCTTATCATTTGTAATGAAGAGGCTAAAGAAACATTGTCTCCAAACGTCTTTCTAAAGAGTTTTGAAAAAAAGCGAAGATTATATTCAATAGCAATACTATATAAATTCAGTAAAAGACATAAGTCCTGGCCAGTAATTATTCAATGCTATGGAGAACTGTGTTGAAAGAGCTGGGTTGGCTTATACAAGATGGTAAGGGTAACAACTGATGGAACTTTGACTGAGAAAAACAACTTTTTTAATAAAATTAAGAAAATATTCCAACCATAAACTAATAACTGGAAATTCTACACATAGCTACATTAAATTCACTTCATTATGAGACCATCAGAAGCATAATTTTTTTATACTCAGAGGCCGTCCCTAGGCATAGTCAAAGTATGTTGCTGCTAAGGTCCATGACTGTTAAATAACTCGCACAGGAACTACAGTTTGATATTACAGAAAAGGAATAGCGAAACTTGTAATCAATGTTATTGTTGGAAGTACATTAGGTCTTTAATAAATTGCACATTTTTATTTTTTTTCCCCCTTTATTTTGTATATTCTTATTTTATTCGGGGCTACCAAATTCACTTCGCCTATAGCCTCCAATTCTAAAAAGGCCGGTCCCGACAGGCAGTTCCGAAAAGTATGTGAAGATTTGGAATTAAAACATATAGATGTTTGGTAACACAGTTGTATTCACTGGACAATAATTAGATCAATGTGGAATTTAAAGGAAGAAATTGTTAGGTTCCTTGATGGACATTGACTGTGACCTTTTCCTAATATCTCTAATGAAGAGTTGAAGATAAACTTTATGTGTATCATCAGAAGCATTGTAATTTGTTGTTTGTACATGAAATGTATGTGCATCTTAAATCTTTTCAAACAAAGCATATATATATATGCGGCCCGCCGAGTCCCAAAATTTCATTAATGCGGCCCTCTGTTGAAAAAGGTTGCCCACCCCTGATCTAGATTATACTTAAAAATCTTTAGAATCTAGAATCTATTAAATTTTAGATCTGGAAAAATCTATTCTAATCTATAACTGACTTTCCCTTTTTAACAGTGACTATTTATTACACTAAAGTATAAATTATCTTGTAGTACATTCAATTTCCAACAAATTTTATTTAACAAGTCTATGTTTTATAAAACAGAAAGAACAGTGATAACATTTATAAATAGGCATAATATGTCATAAAAATTGTATGAAAAATAATTCTGGCAGAATGAAAAAAAAAAGGATTTTAAGAATTAAATCTAATCTTATCTTATATAATACAGACGTTACTTCAAAAAAGAAGATGATTACGTCCTACGCGTCATGCATATTAACCAATGACTTAAATTCTGCCAAGTCACTGGTTTTCCTGGCTAGCTCAGGCAACCCAATCCATGTTCTAATGGCAATAGGGAAGAAAGAGCATTTGTACTGATTTGTCCTAGCATATGGGACGAGGAATGTGCCTTTATCTTTGTGTCTTTCTGAGTATTTTATTAAGTTTTGTTTTTATATTTGAAGATTATGGTTCAGTGTTTTGTGTATAATTGCTACTGTTACTTTTGAGTCATCTATCCTGAAGGCTTTCTAGATTTAGTGATTTTACTAAATGTGTTACTATAGTCTAATGTGAAGATTTGTTATGAATCTCACTGCTCTATTTTGTGTCTGTTCCAGTTTCTTTGAAATGTTTTCTTGAGTTGAGGGGTCCCTAACAGAGGATGAATATTCTATTATTGGCCTAACCGAGGTTAAATAGCATTTTAGTTTTGTGTTCTTATTTGATTTATAGAAATTTCTTATGATAAATCCTATGCTTTGTTTGATTTTTTGATAGTTTCATCAATATGAAATTTACTACGAATACTAGATCTACTACTAAATTTCTTATTTAATAAGTAAATTTATCCTCTACGAAACTCAATTACAACTTGTTAACTTTTTAAGCCGGGGTTAGTCTCGCGAGCTGAGCGAGTGAGAGGTCTCATCTTAGTCCATGTCGACCAATGTTATGTCAAAACGATGCCCAAAAAAAAGAATCATAACTTTCTAACTGTTAAACATACAGTCATAAAATGACATAATTTATACACCATTGGAAAGTTCTTTTAAAGTGTTTTAATGATGTACTAATGAAAAATTGTAATTGATCTTTCACATCCCTAGGACTCTATTGACTATAGTATAGTCAGTGTAGATCTAGATTAGTTCTAAGTTCTAGACTAGAGTGTCTAGAGTAGATCTAAGTCTTACTAAGTCATGTCTAGAATTCTCTCTAGAGACTCTCTAGTAGACTTATTAAGTAGATCTAGTACTCTGACTCTGGGACACTCTAGAGACTAGACTAGGTTAGTCTTGATC
The DNA here is from genome assembly GCA_021533235.1 of Biomphalaria straminea. Taxonomy (NCBI): domain Eukaryota; kingdom Metazoa; phylum Mollusca; class Gastropoda; family Planorbidae; genus Biomphalaria; species Biomphalaria straminea. The sequence goes on along the minus strand of JADKLZ010000130.1, from coordinate 30,995,060 downwards.
ATGGAAAAAAAAATATTTAGACTACATCTGGTCCTAGTCTAGATTGACTAGTTCTAGATCTCTATGATCCAGGATACATTGGTCATTGATAGTGATGATACACTGTGAATGTGTGATACAGCAACGTGAATGGCCTGGTCGTGATTGTAACCAACTCACTGTTTAGTCTGTTACTACTGAACTTACTCAGTTACTCTTACTGTTCACTCTGACACTCACACTTCGTGATTTTTTAAAATAGATCTAGATCTATTAAATTTACTAGTAGTAGATCTATTTATTTCGTCTGTAATCTCACTATGAGTATGACTATGACTAGAATTAGATCTTTTTTATTTATCTACATAACACCATAGATCTAGATCTAATTTTGTTCTAGATCTCTATAGTAGAGTAAACATCAAGATTTCTAGTCTTGATCTCTATGATTAGATTAGTCTGATGAGAAAAAGAAGTCTCACAAGGTAAAAAAAAAAGTTATCAAACCTTTTCCCGCGAACTCGCTTGCCTAAGATTCTACCACTGTCAGCGTGATGTTGAGTGTCGAGAAAAAAAATAGAATCAGGATATTACTATTTTATGCGTATATTATTAATTTAGACATATTTCATGTTGGGATTTCATATATCATGTTCTATACAGATTTAACAGTTAAATTTAAAAGATACTTTTAATATGTTTGTTTGACTTCAAACAAAGGGTGCGGGTAACTTTAGGTAACCCATAATTTCGAACCGGATTCTTATTATTTATTTCACGCATGCGCAGAAAAAATAATGAGATGACGCAGTTTTTTAAAATCTTTTACTGAACCGAACATATGAAAAAGAAAAAAGATGAGGAGTTGAGTCTAGATTTAGATCTAGATCTATAGCCTAGATCTAGATTTCGATCAATATATATATATCTAATTATGATGCAGAATTTAGTTATATATATATATATATATATATATATATATATATATATATATTAAAGTTGATGAAAAGTTATAAATTGAGTCTGTGGCTTTTTACGTCTCTAGAGACGATCTTTTCCCCTTGCAAGCTCTTGTGTTACTAAAGAGGCCGATCCTTGATACACAGCTGCGATCGCAGGTTGGACATATGTAGTCACCAGGCGCCGTTGCACTTTCACTCTTCTTTCTGCTTCTGTTGTGTATGGCATCTGCAATCAAAGACCCCCTCTTTATGCTCTCTCTCCAAGTGGATCTATCTTGTGCCACCTCTTCCCAGTTGCTGGTGTCGATCTTAAAGAGCTTCATGTCCCGTTTGCATACATCTGTATAACGTAAGAGTATGTTTATAATTATATTGTCTAACCTATCTATATATATATTTATAGTCTAGTTCGTCCATCGTGGTTCGAAGATGACCACTTTGTCATCCAGGGGGCTGAGGGCTTTGCTGTGTTGGGGGGGGGGGGGTATGACAAGTGACTTTGAATTTTAGTGAGGAGGATTCGCGCAATACGTCGACCTCACTCTCTCGCCATAACGCCCATCCTTTTCTGGAAGCGTCCTGTGACAAGTTTAGGTGCAGTGGATGACCAGAGACTTTCTGTGTTTCTTGTTACCGTAAATATGTGACATATAAAATGACTTGGCGTAACCCTATATAGTCGTAGTCGTTACACTAAAGATACAATTGTAACATATTTTTGAATGCCATAAAAGCCTCAATTCTTAGATGCACCAAATAAACAGATCTAGCTATTTAGCAAAATTGCAACTCAAAAAGCCTACTTAAGCGGTTTCATCAAAGATGCTTGCGCTCCATCGTGGACATACGGTGGCAAGATAGCACTACGATGTCCTTGCGAACGCTTCAAGGACCAGCTTAGACGCCAACTTGCCTTAGCTGACATAGAAGATAGCACTTGGTTACATGCGGCCTTAGAACGAGACAGCTGTAGGTCACTTAAAAAGGACGCGGGATACTCGTTTGAGACCAAAAGAAACTCCGCTACCGAAGACAGACGTAGACGGCGAAAAGAAAATCTAAATCGACCACCGGCGGACAATGGTTATGCTTGCCCTGGATGTGGCAAAATATGTAGGACAAAGCTGGTGCTGCGTAGCCACGGGAAATGCTGCATTCGAAGACAAGCCTTATTATCGATAGGCCTAGCATGGATGGGCCTACATAGGTGTTGTGCACGTTTATTGACTTATAGCACCAATTTAAACTGCTGGTAGACAACTATAGGCCTACCGCTGTAGGCGTATTAGTCGCATAGTTCTGCCTGTTAACTTAGAAATAACTTGAATAACTTCTCTTGTGAACAAAACTAAATATAACCTTTATTACAAAATAAACAAATTCAACTTGGGATAAAATGAAATAAATGTAGGCTAGTAGACTTTAGTAATAATATAAAAATGGTATTCTGAACAAATTCCAACTCACTACAAAAACACATCTTTTTAGTCTGGCGTTCTGAATCGTCTGTCCTACATAAGACAGCTGAGGACAATGCCGCTTTTTTAAAAATTATTATTACATCATTCACAAATAATCAATAATCTCTACCCACAGTCATCATAAACACACACACACTCAATAACGAGAGACTTACTCTGATTTTGTATTGTTCCAATTCAACAATCAAATGGAATCTACATATAGAAAGCACTTTTATGGCTACGTGAAATCGGCGTTGTATAGAGATGGTTCTTGTTCAAAGATATAGAAATGGGAAAGATATCATTCGTTTAAAGACAATTATTCATGAACTCATTTTTTAAAACTGTTAATTGTTTAAAATTGTGCATTTTTCAAAAGGAAAAAAAAACGGCTTACATATTTTATTTTAATATCAAAATGGTTCGATTTTCGGAGATAAAAATAGCAGCTGCACCCAAACTGTGCAAATTTCGAAATATTTTGACTTTCATTATCTTTATATTTTAAAAAAATATTAACATCCCTATCATTTTACTACTTACTTTAAAGGCCAGCTTAGGCGAAAACTTCATTGACTCCTGACTGCAGGCGGCTTCGGAACGAAAAAGCTAGACATCACTTACAAAGACCGCGGGATAAACGGAAATCCATTGCCGAGGACAGACGTAGATAGCGAAAGAGAATCTAATTCTTCCATCGGTGGACAATAGTTATGTGTGCACTGTGGCATAATATGTTGGTGGCAGAAGGGGCTGCCATTCCCCATCGTCCTGCTGGAGGTTATGACTAGGATGTAGATCTAGATTATTTTCAACTGTGAAGAAACCTCCGGAACGCGTTAAACATAGAAATTATATTATAAAAGTGCGAAAGGAAATTTCCTCTAAGAAGTTGTTACTTGTTTAAAAACATGGCAGCCTCCACCAACAAACGATTAGTGTATGTTGGTAAGTTAATATTAATATTATGATGATAAAAAATACTTTTTTTTTTAAACAGTGTTTTGAACAAAAAGTAACTAGAGTCTTGTTGTAGACCTAGTGTGTGTGCTATCTGAAATTGTCATGTAGAGTTGTAAATCGCAACTCTAAGACTAAGAGTAGTAACTAAGTAACTAGTTAGTACTAGTACTTTAATAATTAATAGTTACAAGTAATAATAGTCTTTAACTAGTAAGAATGAATGAGTAACTATTAATAATTTTAGTATTAAAAAATAATACTATTATAATTAACTAAGTAGATCTAAGTTAGTAGATCTAATTCTAAGTAAGGCTAAGCAGTTTTAGCAGGCTACGGCGCACGGGGCGCTAAGGCCTAAGGCCAGTATCAATGTCATCGTCCGTATGAGATAATGAGCAAAACTAAAAGTAGATCCTAGATCTAAAAGTTAAAAAAATTAAAATCTAAAAGTTCACTAAAACTAAAAAAAAAACTAAAAGCGAACACAAGACTACAACTAGTAGTAACTAGTTTAATAGATCTAGTACTAGAACTAGATTACTAGATGAGTAGATAGTAGATCTACTAGTTCAAGACAAGTGAAGTGTAGTACTTAGTACAAGTAAAGTACTTACAAGTTTAGACAGTGTAGTATAAGTTCACTTACTCAGTCTTACTACTCTTAGTACTCTTACTGACTTACTACATTTTAGTAAGTTTACTACAACAAGATTACAAGACAGTAACAAGAGTCAAGGGCTCACTTCCACCAGCCTGAGAAGTCGAAGTGTTCCTCCTTCACACTACCCTGTCTGATGGGGGTATTTGGGGGTGAGACTCAGGGTTAAACTTAGTCTTTGACTACTTAGAGTTTGATTTTGTTTCACTTCTGGTGGACTCGCCACACAGACACTTCGGCCGCACCACCAGGACTTCAGTCATATTCCTTTGATCTACCAGGCTAACCATTTAAGGATTTATGTAATGGCGCCTTGAGGGTCTATGCTATAGACATTTATATAGATCTACGATAGTAATTAGTAAATGATTACTGTAGACCGTAGCAGTGTAGTAGGAAAGTTAACTACTGACTTAAGATTTAAGTGACTGAGAGTGAGAGCAGTGAGACTCTGTTGACTCTGTGTCAGTGAGCGTCACTGTCAAGTCTGTCTGCTGTGTCAGTGAGTGTTGAGTTACTGACATCACTGAGATTGAGTCCGACTGAGATGTTTAGTAGACTAGAGTTTAGATCAAGACAGTTTTAAAAAACAATTCAGTGACAATCACTTTAGAGTTGTAATAGAATAACAACTACAATAATATCAATAACATGGCTTTATTCGACAAAATTGCAGTAGACAGTGAACGAGCACAAACACATCTCTCACGATATTGCTTAACTACTGAGAACACACACACACATTGGACATGACCTTCTGATACGCTGGACACACTCATAAAATAAACAACTCAGTTTCACTACAAGTGTATAGACTAGACAATAGACATGAATGATGATTTGATTTTGAATAATTTTGATCTATCATCTATGTGATCTATCCTATGAATGGGGTGTATCAAATTACACACTAAAATTCTCTTGAGTTTAAAAAACCCTCCAGATGGTTTTGAGCTTAAAGTTCCCCTACAGAGAGTTTTGAGTGCAGTGAAAGTCATCTGCCGAAATTTATAAACACTAAATGTGGCTCAACAAAGATGGCTAAGACGGATTTTCGGAGTCAGTTATGGAGATCGGGTCTCATTGCAACTCATCCCGGTTGACTTCTAGTCTATCGCTGACCTGGAACAATTAGCGTCAGCAAAAAACACTCAGCACTACCCCCATCTGTGTTACCACCAGGTTTATAACAAATATTTTGTGTGCCATCATACAACTGTAATGCACGATTGTAAAACAAATTTCCTCACAGATAATAATAATTATAATTATTATTACAATAGTCTACATTTTGATCAAGTAAAGCTTATTTAATATAATTTATATCATTCTTGGACTGTAACATTTTCTTTTAAGAAATTAAGTTTGAAAAGTTAAGATTTATCACCAGCTAATGCTCATGAAAATATCACCATATTTTAATTTATCATCAACAGAGGTTTAAATCTAGAATTCAATGATGACAAAGAACAAAATACAATTTGAATAAACATATGCTAATATTTGTAGAAAATTCTTTCCTTTGCAATTAGGAGGTTGTGCAGAGGAAGTAGATGACAAAGTTCTTCACTCCGCTTTCATTCCTTTTGGTGAGATAATAGACATCCAGATGCCTTTGGATTATGAAACAGGTAAACTCCATATGCAATATAAATTCAAGTTATCAGATTTAAAAAAAAAATGCTTTTTAAGTTTGTCTTCTTCAAATATTTAGGTTAAATAAAAACAATTTTGTCTCTGTTAGTTTGGATGGAAATTTTATTTTAAATTGGCCCTATGTGCAGCATATAGCCATTCACTCTACTATGTTTTCCCATGTTCTTTTGCCTGGGGCATTTTAAAGTTGTCATTAGAAGCAAATATACCATTTCAAGTATTAACATAGTGCTTATCTCACAATTGCTTGGAGTTTCATTACATATATATACCGGTATATATATATATATATTTATATATATATATATATATATAAATATATATATTTTATATATATATATATATATATATTGTTACGACCTCGCCATTGTGCATCGCAAGTCTGGCTAGCGCACCTCTAGTGAACGGACTATAACAAGATGTTTACAAGAGAGTAACGATTTCCGCCCAAGACTAGAAGTGGAAATAGAGACACTTTAGTATAATGAAGATGTTATTTGTGTATCTGTGATGTCCTGTGAATAAATATATGTCTCGTTGAGCTGGCCTTGTCTCTTAGATTATTACAATGGTGTCAGAGGTGAGGATTATAGGCAGCTCAACGAGAGGAGTTAGGACTTGATCACAATGGTATCGTTCAAACTATTAGACCAACTCTCAGTTAAAGAACTAAGGCTGGAACTTCGTGACCGATATGAGAAGCTTGGTGGTACCAAGGAGGTGCTTACAGCTCGTCTCCGGCAAGCCTTGATAAATGAAGAAGAAGATCCGGATGCTTACGTGTTTGAAATTAAACCGGAGATTTATGAGCTCATTCAAGTCATTGACAAGATGCATGAAGGTATTGTTGCAATGTGTAAACAAATGAACAGTACGGGGAACAAGGTAGATGAAATGGTATCACAAGTAGAAGGCCAAATAGACCAAATTGATCAAATTGAGTCGCAAGTAAAAGGAGGAATAGACTTGTTGGTGAAGGAGCCGTTGCCTGTGGACTCGTTGGTGAAGAAGTTGCATGGTCAGGACTGTGGCTGCACAAACAGTGGTGACGGAGACTCTGGGGATTGGAGCGCCGTCTGTGTCTGTGTTGTGGGCAAGTCTTGTGGTTGTGACTTTAAAGACGAGAAATGTGACAACGATTGCTGCGACGATCTCGAACGGAAAGAGAGAAATGAAGAAACTGAAGTCTGTTATGTGCCCGAAGTGTTTGTTCCTGTTGCACTTGTTACCAGTACCTTAATCAGCCGGACAGATCAAGACAACGTTGGGTCTGCGTCTAAGCCTGTCGCTGTAGACCTTAAAGACCTCTGCCTATCTACCGGTGCTCACGAAGGAAATGTGAAGCTCGACAACTGCATCCAGAACTTGAGCATGAACTGTGCGTGCGGCGCAGCAAACATAGAATTTGGGTGCCAAGAAAACCATCAACATGGCATATGTACTTCTGCCATCATCATTGACATTGGCATAAATGAATGTCAGTCAACCCACTCTACATCAGAGCTGTCAAAAGGAAAACATCTTCCACTTGAACGTGAACAGACCTATCTCCTGGACGTGAGACTGTTGGATGAAAATGATTGCGGTGCATTGGACTTTGTCTGCAACCTAGCTGCATGTGAACCTGCAGCTCTCATCAGAGGAGTCTGTCGGCAGGGTCTGCTGAAACGGCGTGTCCGATCAACGGCTGTGCTGAAGAAAACAGTGCTCGACACTATCTCGTTGAGTGTCAAACGGCCACGCCATCATCTCAACAACAGCCTGGTCAACTGGAGAAAGAGAAAGCGACGGCTGCGGAAAACTGTGCAGATGGAATCGTGGGCAACAGGCATCCTACCGCCTGTGGCTCCCACTGATCGACCTCCACCTGAACTGTCAAACCTCAGCTGCAGTGTTTTTCTTTTCGGGACGAAAAGTGTTAAGACGGGGGCAATGTTATGACCTCGCCATTGCGCATCGCAAGTCTGGCTAGCGCACCTCAAGTCTGGCTAGCGCACCTCTAGTGAACGGACTATAACAAGATGTTTACAAGAGAGTAACGATTTCCACCCAAGACTAGAAGTGGAAATAGAGACACTGTAGTATAATGAAGATGTTATTTGTGTATCTGTTATGTCCTGTGAATAAATATATGTCTCGTTGAGCTGGCCTTGTCTCTTAGATTATTACAATATATATATATATATATATATATATATATATATATATATATATAGTAATATGTAGTGCTAGGATTGCATTTTGTTTACTGGCATTGATATATTAATATTTCTAAGTGTTGTTTTTTTCTTCACAGAAAAACATAGAGGGTTTGGTTTTGTTGAGTTTGAGTCTGCAGAGGTAATTTAGTCTGTTTTTGTATTTGTATGACCTTTAAAAATTGTTGTTTTTTTTTTGTTACACCAATGAAGTGTACTAGAGTATTCAGTTTTTATAATGCAGAAATATATGTCACCAGATGGTACTTTTTTTTTCACTTTTTCTTGAAATTATATGTCATAGTTTGAGTACATAAATGTTGCATCAATGTGTTTACTTAGACTTTGGTCCTTCTATGATGTTCTGTTAATTGAGTTTTTTCCAATAACGATAGTCAGTTGCTACTCATGGCCTGTCTAAGCTTTTGTCAACTGATGTCTGAAGCTCTTAAATCATCAATAAAAGTTTGTTGTCATGTTATTCATCATGTCTCATTCCTTGTAACTTCAAGAAAAGACAATCTGTTTCTATAAAAGGACTTCGCCTCAACTCTGGACATTTTGAAGTGGCATTATTGAGATATTGAATTTATTGATATACTTCCAGAGAGTGACATTATACTGTACCACTGATAGTTTAATAATTTAAAACAGCATAGTGAACGGCAAAATCATGATATCTTAATATTTCTAACACACTGACTCCTTCCAATCTATATAGGATGCTGCTCATGCTATAGATAATATGAATGAGTCCGAACTGTTTGGTCGCACTATTCGAGTCAATTTGGCTAAACCGATGAAGTTAAAAGAAGGAGCTTCTAGAGCAGGTAAATGATGCTCTTCTTTATTCAACTGCAGTATTACTTAGGTCTACTTCAAAGCAATAAATTAACAGAATGTTCCGACACTCAGGTTAGAAAAATAACTTAATTTTTTGCCCTAATTTTTGTTAGTAACTGCCCAAAGATATTAGCTAAACAATAATGTTTTAAGCCAAAAAGTATTTGTTATAAAATAGTTTTTTACACCCACATAAAATATAATTGCCAGTCTCGAAATGGGCAAGCACATTTTCAATATTATTCACCTGATTAGTGACCAGATCATTCTTAAATATGCCAATCTAAAACACTAATAAAAGTGAATTTTTTTAAAAAGGATAGATTCTCTTGACATTTTACTCGTCAAGGTTGTTTGTTTTCTTTACTGTACTTCACTTTCCTGTGTAATCACTCAGTTTTTTTTTCTTGTAGTCTGGTCTGATGATACCTGGCTCCAGAAACACGCTGGTGCTACACTTACAGATAAAGAAGGAGATGATGCAGTTACAGAATCTTCAGAAACTGACAGGGGAGAAAAAAGAGCTGGTGATGAAACAGAAGTAATTGTTTTGTTTAAAAGGCCATCAGGCTCACAAAATGAAAATTTTATTGTTGAACTTAACAAAGATATACATAGCCTTTTAATTAAGTTACTTGACTATGATATGATATTGTAAGTAGAAAAATAATGTAATTTATGATAGAAATATATATGACTTTAAAATATTTAGGGGACATGATGGCTGATTATTAAAGCCTGTGACTTCTGAACTGAGGGACCTCTGGTTCAAATCCTGGTGTGGTGGAGATTTGAAAATTGGGATTTTTCGGGCACCCGAGCCCATCCAATGCCTATGGGTGTACCTGACATTAGTTGGGAAAAAGTAAAGTGTCCTTTGTGCCAGCTACATGACACCCTGGTTAACTTTTGGCCATAGAAACATCATCTTCCCTCTAGATTGTAAGGTCTAAAAGTGGTACTTTTTACTGATTGTTTATCAAATTTGAACTATCATAATTGGTTGAATTAATTAAAAATAATTAAATGATTTTCAAATAAATATAAATTTTATTATTTTTAAAGACTTCTCCTGCTCCCCCCAAAAAACAAAAAAGCTCTGAAAATCCACAAGTTTTTATGGATATCAAAGTTGGCAGCAAAGATGTTGGGAGGATAGTTATAGAACTGAGGTCTGATGTTGTTCCTAAAACAGCAGGTATTTGCAATAACATTGTGTGGCTTAATTTTATCTCTGTCAACAATAAGCAATAGTATTTCAGATTCAAGTTTTATTAATCTTTTATTCTTAATAATGTTTTTGTTGATGGAATGCATTCTCAAATAGATTTTTTTCCCTAAATTGTTGATGTTCATGTTAACGTTAAATATTTTCAAATAATTAAAAGTAACCATCCTCTTTGTATGATTTAAGGAGAATGAGAACTTGTTATTTTTCTGTGGTATTAGAAACATTACAGAAAAACTAAGAATGACTGTGAATATTAATAAAATATTAATGAAAACTGGGTTTTAATATGACTTCCAACTCAGACATATGAGTAGGTTCAAATTGTAACATTATATTTTTGTGACATTCTATCATTTTATCATTTATATAGTGCCCAAAGACAATTGTACAACCAGTAATCACATATTCATATAACTCGATGTATTAGGGTATTGCTGAATCACATCTTTTGGGCTTGAATCTGTCAGAATTTAGTACCTTCCAGCTTTAACACTATTATTGTTACTGGACATCACCAGTATCTATTGCAAAAATAAATGGAACTCTTCCTGCTTTGCTTACTTAAGGCTGTAGCCATGTTACACATGTCCAAATAGATGCTGTGCAGTGACTGAAAGCAACATTTTTTCATCTACTTCAATTGTACTTGAGCAATCCGTCACTTGAGATGCTTGTGTTTGTGTGTTTGTTTTTGATTGTTGAGATTAGCCTTGTTGAACAAAGCCCTGAAATTGGTAGTTCTTTTGGTACTATTTTAGTATAGAGAGGGAGTGTCTACCTAGAAGTTTTAGTGCACTGCAAAATTTCAGACATCTGATACTTTGGATAAAGCAGACATTCTGTTTCTAGGTTTAGACTTGATGAAGTGTGAGAGATTGTAGATTTCTTACCAATATTTCAGAGAAATAGAACACATTGAAAAGTACTGTAAAGATAATTTTTTATTATTAAATGTAAACAAAAACCAAGGAGATGATAATCGATTTTCGTAGGGGAGAGATTAAAAATGATATTGTTACTGTAGCTGGAGAGACTATTGAAATAGTGCAAACCTTTAAATACCTTGGTACAATCTTAGACAAAAAACTAAATTTTACAGCAAATACTGATTATATCGACAAAAAAGGGCAGCAAAGATTACGACTACTAAGAAAACTGTCATCTTTTAATGTTAACAAAAAGGTCTTGGCTATGTTTTATCACGCTCACATCGGCAATATTTTACATTTTAATATCACTGCCTGGTATGGCAATCTAAGCACTAAGAATAAAAATAAACTCCAGAGAATCCTAAATGCTGCTGGTAAAGTCATTGGCAAAAAACAAACCCCGGTTAGGCAGCTGTTTGAGACAAATATCCTTACAAAATCTAAAAAGATTCTAGAAATAAGAAATCACCCTTTGGGTCAGGATTTTGTGATTTTACCATTGCAAAAGAGATACAAGACACCAATAGCAAAGACAAACAGACACAAAAACTCTTTTGTTCCTCTGACAGTTAAATCATTAAACAGAAACAATCTGATGTAAACTTTTGACATGTACATTGTGAGTGAGTCTGGTGTGAATGAACATTTTGTTTCTCTTTATAGTTATAAATGTTTTGTTTGGTATAATGCACAAATTGTAAGACAAATTTCCTTATGGACAATAAAGATTATTATTATTATTATTATTATTATTAATATGGAATCAATTTTATTAGATGTAATCAATAAATATTGTAAATTACAATTTGTTGACATTTTCCCAGAAAACTTCCTGCGTTTGTGTACACATGAGAAGGGCTTTGGATATAAAGGCAGCACATTCCACAGAATCATCCCACAATTTGTATCCTTTAAAATGAAACAAAAAAGAATGTTGGTACATGTTTACAAGAAAAGATTTTATTATCCTCAGACATTAGACTTGCAGTACTGTGATGAGCTGAATCCAATTTCTCTACTCCTTTCATAACCCATCTGCAAATTATTAGATATGCAGCTCCTCCATTTATAGTACATATCATTAGATGTTAAGTCAGGTCTAACAGTCTGACCAAACTGGCTCCCATGCCTCCTTTATTGAGGAGCTATCCCTGTTTGCTATCTAAAACATAGTTTTGTGAAATTAAAATTTGAATCAAAAGCAACTAAAAGGTATAGTTTAAAATAAATTAATATTTGGTCGTTTGCACTAAATTGAAGACATATAATTAACAACTAAAAACCTGTTACGTAAAGGAGATTTTACTTTAAGTTTGAGCTTGTAAACCTTTTGAATTCTAATGGCAGGTTAAAATGTTTTTCCCTAGAGAATAATTTCTTCAATTCTTTTTTAAGATGACTGTGAAATTAGTTCTTCATTTTGAATAACAAGCTTGAGCACTTCAAGATTTGATCTATGTTTTCTTGATTGCAAGATTTGGTCTATGTTTTCTTGATTGTCCTTTATTGCTTGAGTTTGCCTTTTTCTTTTTTTTTGTTGATTATAAAAGATTTCTTCTTCCTGCTTTGAAACAGTGTAAGCCTCTCATATCCTTAAATGCTGATTTTCATTAACTTCAAAACAGATGTGTCAAGGTGGTGATTTCACTAACCATAATGGTACTGGTGGCAAAAGTATATATGGTCACAAATTTGATGATGAAAATTTTATTCTCAAACATACTGGACCTGGTAAGACATTAATTATTTGAACTGTAATAGGAAAAATAAGGGTATTTTACTAGTTACCTCCCTTAACCTATATTTACTTACAAAAGTAATTGTTTTAAAACATTC
>JADKLZ010000130.1:30969546-30982332 GCA_021533235.1 Biomphalaria straminea | reverse complement strand
TCCCTTAACCTATATTTACTTACAAAAGTAATTGTTTTAAAACATTCATGTTTTCATGTCTTACTGTTTGTATTATTGCTAACTTCCCATGAAATAATATCAATTAATTATTTGAAATAGGTTAAAACATATCTTTTTTTTTATTCTGTCATTAAGGAAATCATATATATATATATATATATATATATATATATATATATATCTCTATGGCCACCGTCAGTCGCGAAGCGACTATGGATCATCTCATGGAAATGAGATGAATGCCTGGGCATAAGCTGTGGTCGGAACGATGTCGCCCACACATCAGTTCCCCCCTCTCCATATATATATATATATGTGATATTTAAAGAAAAATGACAAGCCTTTCCACTTTTGAAAATTTACTTAGAATTACCACATGCAATTGACTTGCATCCATCTAAATTGTATTTCGTCTCTAGTAGAATTAATTTATTACATTGTAAAGATAGTTTCCTAAAAAAAAGAAAGAAAAAAAAAGATATGTTTGAAAGATAGATGAAAGTGGAACAAAGTTAATACCTGTTTTTTTTTTAAACTGTTTGTTACAGGCGTCTTGTCCATGGCTAATTCTGGTCCCAATACAAATGGGTCTCAGTTTTTTTTGACAACAGAAAAAACTGATTGGTAAGTTCAACATAACATTTATAGAGATAGGAGATAACAAATGGTACAGAAAACAAAAAGTGCTGTTCTCTTTTTACTGAGTGTTGTTACCTGGTCTACAGTGTGATTTTACATGGGATAATTTGTAGGTATTTTAGCTTTAAAATCTATGAATAATATATCAATAAAAAAAGTTTCTTCTTCTTCTTTGTAATTGTCCTTAGAGTTTAGTTGAAGACTATTGGAGCTCTAGGCCCATTGGCCTGTCTGAATAACTGTTCTGTCTGTGAGCAGATGTAATTGTTAAAGCCCTATTACTGATGGTTTCAACCCTATGATGCTCAGATTATGGCGAAGCTGAATGCTGAGCATACTTCGGAAACTCCTCCATATTTCTTCTCTGCACCACATAGTTGTGTGGGTGTCCACCATGAAGTGGCTTCTTGATGAATGGTGTGTGGTGTCCATCCCCACCAATGCAATGAACTTGTACACTCCAACGAGGGTTCTGTTTTACTTCCCTATTGGTTTATCATCTCCTCTAATGACCTCTTCCACTGGGGCACTACAAGGAGGCCAGGAAGCATCGCCCAGGGAAAAATGTTTAAAGTATTTAATAAAATCACAGGAAATAAAATAATTTAAAAAAATATTATTAAATATATTCAGTAAAATTGCCCTACAGAAAGCCTCTGTGGGCCAACTTTGTGCATTAAAAAAAGAATAATGAATGAATATTACGATTTATCATTTGTATTTATTTTCTTAAGTAAAATATTCAATTAAACAATGCACTATTAATTGAGCTATCTATTTCACTATCTGATGTCAAGTCAGAAATATTAAATTGTTGAAATAATTTTTTAATAACTGTTTTATAACTTTTTCAAACACTGACTCAGTATAAGACTTGTAGAACAAAGCTCAAGTGGATTGTTAGCTTTTATTTGTGTCTACTGTTATTCTTGTGTACTCAACTTGCAGGTTGGATGGCAAACATGTTGTATTTGGAAAAGTTGTTGAAGGCATGGATGTGGTCAGGAAAATGGAGGTACATTTAGTGATAGTCAAAACTTGTGTTTTAAATGCTTAGTAAAGAACTTTTAAATAAACTTGAAAGACTTCTTTTTACAAATCTTATATCAACTCTTTATGTCGGTACAAATCTTATATCAACTCTTTATGTCGGTACAAATCTTATATCAACTCTTTATGTCGGTCAAAAGTTTGTACACGTTATTTCTTCGAAACCCAATTTTGAATCAAGCTGAAATGTTGCACAATTATTTCATTTACCTGACAACACAAGAATAAATTTTAAAAAAAATTAACTAATTAGTTAATAAACTATTGGTAATAATTTTTTTTGTTTGGTATTCTGAACAAGAAAAGATATTATAATTGACTGAAGTGTGGTTTTGAGCTGAATAAGTTCCCTTTGTACCACTTCAAACAAACAACAGATACCTATACAATCCTTACTTTTCATACACACCTCATTAGCAAAGTGGTTAGAATGTCGGCTTTGGTAGAATTGAGTTTGAAATAAAAAAAACGATGATGGTAATATTCACCCAGATATCCTTTTTTTTATCCCCCTCCTGTCCCCCCTGCATTTTCCCAATGATAAGTGATAGGATCAGTGTATTGAGAAAGTTAAAAGCATGAAATACCGGTAGCCAAAAAAAAAAAAAATTGGTAAAAATATTTTTTATCACACAGATTTATTGTTGATCTTTTGCTATCTAGATCTATTACAAATTTTATTACATGATTGATCCAAACTAATTGATAAAACTACACTTAAAAATAAGCTTTTTTTTTTTAAATTGCGGTATTTTTAATGTTTTTATTATTAAGAAAACTCGAATATGATATAATAAAAAATATATATTATATAATGAAATTCTGTTTCAACTCACTCACTACAAAAACATGTCTTTCTGTCTCATGTCTCTCCCCTGGTCTCTTATCTCAGCCACATGACTTAGATCTATATTAACATCAGTTATGATTGACCATGTCATGGAGTCATCTGAAATCTGATGGACAAAAACAACCTCTAACCTTTCCTAAATGTTACCTTGGAAACACACACAACGCTCCTTAAAACTCACCTTGCTGGCCTGTCCACCAAGCTCTAGTCAAAGACCTTCTGTTTCTCTGTCACTTCTTGGAGCCGAAGTAAACTCTGTTTCTCTTCGATAACACTGAAACCAGTTCTAAATGGTGCTTGAAGTCTCATGATAAACATTTTGTCTCAGACGTCATGGGGCAGATGATGTAAAACTTACCTGTTTCTTTGGAGCTTGGTGGCCAAGTTGTAAAGCACTTGGCATTTGAGTTTTTGGGAAGGTCTTGAGTTCAAATCTTGCCAAAGACTGAAATTTTAAGATGACCCAGAGTCTACCCAACTGAAATAGGTGCCATACATACATTAGGGAAGCAAAAACACTTTGGTCCAGTGCCACATGCCACCCCTGTTAACTGTCATAAAAACAAACTTTGTCTTCTAGTCAAATTTCTCAACCAAAAAAAATGTTTGATGTCTTAAACTAACCATGTTGATCTCTTAATTCTTACTTAGGCTGTTGGAAGTAAAGGGGGAAAGCCTTCACAGAAAGTAGTCATCACGAACTGTGGGGAGTTGGTCTAGAGTCAAATCTTGTTTCACATTGTTGTCATCTGTATATATACTCTCATCAAATGTCACCATGGTTCTCATTATTAAAATATTTCTATTACAAAATGAGTTTGTGTTTGTTTTGTTTTCAAGTTTGATTTCATTGAGCCTGCTAGTGTTCAATTCTAATGGGTTAGGTTAGGAAGTTCTCATATTTAAATCTTTCAGAAACTCAACTCAAGCATAAGTTTGATTTTGAGCCAAAAATGTGTTTTTACCAATATTTGTTTTAATTTGGTGACCTTTTGGCAGCCATGTTGCATACTATATATAGCTATCTATTTAAAAAATCATATATATATATATATGTATATAAAAAAATCTTTTTACCACGGCACAATTTTTAAATACATAAAGTGTAACCAGTGTCTGTTGCTAGAGTTGCATGTTTCCCTGAGACTGCACAGTGACTTTAGTTTAGTGACCAATGTACTAATCACTTGAATTGTTTATGGGCACAGTTATGTCATTATAAAAGATCAAATGATATCCTAGTATAATTTTATTGTGATGTTCTGGTCTGTAAGGTAGTGCTTTAAAGTTGTATCAATGTAATGTTTGATTGTACTCATCCAAATATTTGCTTTAAAGTTGTAACAAACAATGTAACTATAATGACATTAATAAACCTCCATATTTTGTAGTATAATGTCGTTGGTCAAAACTAAGAGTCGTCGGCAATACTTTTAGTACACGTAGACATATAACTAAGTGGTGCTTGTAGTAGATAGTTTCTGATATTTTTTTGTTCCGAAAATATTGAAACCTGTCTGAGCTGACAACTTCGGGGGCCGATTATGATTTTGGGTTTGGTTTTGTAATTTTGTTTTAAACTGAGAATGTCGACTCAATATAGATTATAGTTAGGATAACTATATACTGAGGTATTTTGATAACTTATTGACTTATGGATTTGACATCATTTATTTTTAAATGTCCGATTTACAAAATCAATTCATGAATTATCTCCCCTTGACCACTCACACTTTTAAGTTGCAAACGACACATCAATAGGCGTAGCTTAGGAGATCTTGGGCCAGAGCAGTGGCGTAGCGAGGTACTTTACCCTTCCGCCCTGGCGGGTTCAAGAATATGGTGGCGGATGATTGAGTGAGACAAAATAAATATAAAGTACTTAAATTTCTGTGCATTCGTTACAAGTTAAAGTGTTAATACAATCAATTCAGTTATTACGTCTTACAAGTAATCTAATAACGTCTTTCTATGTTTCGACGGCTTGTACAACTTCTTTAAAGAAATTAACAACACATATTAACAAAACATCATGGCTTCACAATACACAAACGTACATGTCGTAAACAATTACATTTGGGAAAGAGGGGGGGGGGGGCTCGTTAGTCTCGGCTAGCAACCCACCTAGGAGAAAATATAAACTCTGAATCCAAACTTCTGCTGCCTTGCGGAGTTGCGGCTATACCCAAACACGGGAAAGGCTTCGGGAGTAAACCCTGAGGAAAAATCAGAAGCCGGCGACCCATAAGCACCTTGTGGTGTACACTGTGACTTTTCTTTTTACTGAAATTAACACTTTAAAAAAAAGTCTTGTTCGTCTCATGGTTGCTACGACATTGGGTACAATATGAATAAAGAAATTGTCTTACATAGAGGATCACACGTATATTTGCTCGAAATAACTTACTAAGACTTAGGTCCTCCCGCGCCGTTCGGCGCATTGGGTGGCAAGCTGTCTCAATAAAGATCTGTCATTGGCTATGTCTGAAGCCTCCTCCCATCTGGTGTCCACTGTTCTGAGGTCCTCCATGAAGGTATGACGCCAAGTTATACGAGGACGTCCCTGTTTGCGTTTTCCTCGTATTGGCCTCCATGTCATCGCAATTCTTGGTATGCGTAGTTCATTTTGTCGTAGAACATGTCCCGCAAACCTCATGCGACGTTTTGTCACAACCTCACTGAGTGTTCGACTCCCAGTTCGGCATAGGATTTCCTTGTTTGAGACCCGATCTGTGTAACTGACTCTCAGCCATTTTTGTTGATCCACATTTAGTCTCTTCTCAATTTTGACAGATGACTTCCATGTCTCACATGCATATGTTGCAGTTGGAATGACGATTGCGTTGAGAAGGTGTATTTTTGTCTCGAGTCCAATGGCTTGGCTTGTCCAAATAGGCTGCAGCTTTTGGAAAATGCTCCCTGCCTTTCCTATTCGGCACACTACATCATGGTATGCATCCCCATCATTTGTTATGATGCTGCCAAGGTATGTGAACTTGTCCAACTCTTCAAGCCTTGACTCGCCAAGTCTGACAGGGGCACCCTTTGCCTTATATCCCACTCGCAAAATTTTTGTTTTATCCAAGTTTATGCGGAGGCCAATTTTGGGTGCCTCTCTATCTAGGCTCTCCGTCATTTCTTGTATACATTTATTTGATACTAAGATACTACATATATGCATGTTATTTGTATTTTTTTTATTTTTTGCATAGAATAGTTTGAAAGTAGGTTTAAAGTTGTTGATTTTCAGACATGTTTCGTTCAATCATTATATGCCTAGTTTTTAAAGTTGTCCTCCCTTTTTAAGGCTTTATCCTCCCCTGTTCGTGCAGATATCTAGTAACCCGACTTTACAGGTTACACAAATTTGTGAAACACCTTTGTTGAGACGGAGCGTTATCTTACACAGTACCAGTAGAGGTCGAATGTTTAAAGAGTTTAAATAATGGACAAAGTCAACACTCACAGTGTATTATAAATGGCTTTTTTTTTGTGTGTATGTTTTACTCTTTTAGGGTTCTACCTCTTTTTTTGAGCTTTTTTTTTTTAAAGTTATTAATATATCGTTTTGGGAACAGAAAGAGTAAAGTTACTGCCAATTTATAATATTAATTTATGTAATCTTAACGAGTATATACACAAATACATACCGCAATAATAAAGGTATAAAAAATAATAATTGTCCCTAATACAGTTGCCTACTTTCAACTTGTTAATAATACATTATCTTATTATTATTATTATAATTATTATAAAATATAATAATGTCTGAATTTCATGAATAGCTGTAGCTGGGTATATATATTACGAGCAGGCTACAAACGGACACTTCTTAACTAAGACAATGCTGTCAACTGTACGAATTTAAAATATTCTCGGTAAAAATGTCTGAAAGTAAAAGTCCTCGACAATTTGACCCATCGAAATTCTGATATATTTTTTAAAAATAAATCTCTTTTGTGCGAGCCCCTTTCTTGTGGGGGCCCTGGTGCAGTCCTTAAATGTGGCCCTGCTCGTATATTATGTACCTATCATAGTCCTACCTCAGTATGAGAGAGAGACCTATAAATTGTAATATTTTATAATACAATTCTCTTCAATCTCACGTAAATAGATCAGCTTTTATATGATACCTTTCTGTGTAATACCTACTCTACCTCAGCAATGACATTTCACTACTCATCGAATGTTTCAGCCTGCATTACATTCACTTGGCAGAGTACCGATGTTTAACCTGTCCCAATGGGAATCAAAACACCGGCGTTTTAAGGGCTATTTAACAGCCCCACAATAGGAAGAGAAGGAGAGTCTATCCAACTAATTGGCTGGAATTCTATTTGCTTGGCTGGCCGGGGGATCAGTTTCCTCCTCTGCCACAATGCCATTATGTCCAGTCTGGTGGAGACATTCAGACCCAGCTTGTCCGCGCTTCATCAAGACAGCTTGTGCATTGTCCAGCGTTTTTGAAGGCGCCCAGTGATCAGGGCGATCAATGTTGTTCTTCCTTGCCGTCTCGCACCACAAAACTAATAGAGGGCGCCCAGACTGAGGTGTGAAATCGGTAACTGACATGTGTGTGCGCGTGTGTGTGTTGAATTGGGGAGGGGGGAGTCCGTATAATATGCACGGGGGTGAGATATGGTTGTTGAAAATAAAATGATGGACAGCTTCTTTTGACTCTAGCTGGACATTTAGTGCAGCCTGAATAAATATCCGATTCACCGTGAAACTGGGTAAGACTATACTCTAAATCCTTGTACAACCGGTACCGGTACTGACCAAAATGGCGAGAATGGTCTTGTGTTATTTGAATGTAATCTACCGAAATTTTTATATAATTTTTATCCCTTTTGACTAGTCGACATTGACCAGCAAAAAAATATTTGAGAATATTTTTCTTTACAAGGTTTGCCTCATAAACTGAAAAAAATATAGAAACCATTTAATGTTTAGATAATTTTAAATTTAAATTGTTTATATTTAATTATTATTTCAACAATAAAATTTATTAATCCCCCCCCCCCAAATCAAAAAATAAAATAAATTCTAATCTAGAGACGGCAATGCGTGCCAAAATTCTTAAAAAGCAAAATATAACAAAAATATATTTAAAAAATCAAATGTTATTTAAGGAGAAGAACCCCACATCTAAAGTCATATATCTCAATACTTTATGATTTGTTTCCTATGTTAGATATCAAACATAATTAATTATCACTATTTAACTATTTGGCTATTTTTTTTTATTGCTTGATGTGTCGTCACACAATCACAATCAATATCAAAACCGTTTCTAATCATCTACAGTTTATGTGCTTTCGAAAAAAAAAAAAACCCCGGCTACCTGAAGGCTACACCTTGAAATAATCAGGTACTTGAAAGCTATACCTTGAAAAACTCAGCTACTTGAAGGCTAGACCTTGAAAAAATCAGCAACTTGAAGGCTACACCTCGAAAAAATAAGCTACCTAAAGGCTTGACCTTGAAAAAAATAAGCTACTTAAAGGCCTCACCTTGAAAAATCATGTACCTGAAGGCTAGAATTGGATAAAATCAACTCACTGAAGGCTACACAACTTGTACGATTTTGTTCTAGCGTATGGAATAAGAACTGTGCCTCTATCTTTGCGTCGGTCTGAGTATTTCATTAGGTTATTATCGTTCTACTTCTGTCAGTGCTTTAACCAGTCTAGTTGACAAATCATCAAAGTGTGTCCAACTATCCAGGACTTGAAAAAGGTCAAGTATCAGGACTAAAATACAATCACATTAAATAGGTCAAATTGGGTCGCTAGGAATAGATAGACTGCTAAAAAAAAAGTGAAAAAATGTCGAAAACAGCTAAATAAACAATAATAATAATATCGGCGCACAAGGAACAGTCGTGTAACAATTTGTAAAGTGTTGGTAATTGTCTCTTTGTGTCAGGTTTAATTGAAATTATTTCGGGAAGGGTTGATGAATGGACAGCATTACGTATTTGTCAAATGTCACCAACTTACGTCGTTGGTTAGGCCTACTTAATATGAAGCACAGCCTTCTTTCTTCTGTGCTTTATTCTTACTTATGCATTCCTCTCTTCTGGTCACATGATCATCTGGTCAACGAAATGTTCCTCTTTTCAAATTTCATGAAAAAAATATTTATCGAATGTTATTTCTAGTGTCGATTTCATGAAAAAAATATTTTTAAAATAATTAAAGTGTCAATTTTTATCATTTAGATCTCTATAGACATGAACGTGTCATTTACTTGAATGTTATCTCATCGAAGAAGGGGATATTCCACAACGAGTCTTTCAATCCAAAGAGAGGCTAAAATCTAGACCTATATGCTGCATCCATTGTGATTCTCCCCCCCCCTTTTTTTCCCCCTTTCACTTGAAGACACCAACAATGTCCTGATAGAGGACAAGGGAATTATGGGAGAAAGTTTGTACGTGTGTTGGAGGGTCAAGGGAATTATGGGAGAAAGTTTGTACGTGTGTTGGAGGGGAGAACCCATCTAAAGAGAATAAGAGGGTGGGTGGGGGGCGATGGGTTGGAGGGGGGGGGGTAGTTATCTTGAGTTTAAGCATTTGTAAAGGAAGAGTAAATAGAAGATGGGACAGAAGTCTTCTGGTCCATTGCCTCGGAAGGTGTCCTTTCTCATGTCATCATTACTTGCATGAGTGCATCCTTAGTGTCTTACGTTTCGTCTTGGACTTGCTAGCGACGCACAGGGTGGGGGATAAAGGGGGCTGATGGGAGACGCCCCGAATAGTCGGGTGACTGGCAAGAGGGCGCGAAAGGCAGAGAAAAAATGTAAAAATTGTACGGTTCAGTGGTGATCAGGGACTCCATCTTGACAAAGTGAGGATTGGATTCCCTATTTCTCACCATTCCTCTCCCACATTTTTTTTTTTAAATTTTTATTTTGAATGCTCTCCCCTCTTTTATTAACGAAAAAAAAAGTTTCTTTATTAGATGGTGTCGTAATGACGTTTAAATGTCTTCTAGAATTACTAAAACTTGTTTAGTTTTACTATCAGTGGGGCTTTTACCATTAGCCTTCATTGTGATTTTGCTAATTTAAATAATTGTACAAATAAATGAGGATGAGCAGATAGGGAGGAGGTGCAAAGTTTTATGATCTATGCCTACCAATCAGCTAATTTATTACCTAGACCAACCCTATCTTTCGGTTCGAACACCTGGTGTGATAGCCAAGCAATCAGAAAGAACATAAGCTTTTTAAATCGAGAGAAATTGGAAGATCCAGAAAAGACAAGAGCTATTTTAATCGTTTGAATTGGAAACACAAAGAAAAGATTAAAGCTCTTAATCTGTTATTTAAATCAATTAATATTATTTCAATTAGAAGATCCAGAAAAGAGTGAATCGACAAAAGGCTCACACCTCGCAACTGGCCGTTTGACACCTCGCCATGCGGTAACTTCCCATGAAATTCTCCAACAGATGCGGAAGGATACATTAGTGACGACGCTTGGCACTGCACTACTTTCAGTAAGAGATTTAAAGAGTTGTAAGACAGATGTAAAGTTCTGTGGATTACGTAGTTATCAGGCTTTTAAGGGAACTTGATGTGGATCGTAAAAGTAGGTCATCGGAAGCGAGAATTTGGAAGTTCTGTGCGTTCACATTGGGCCCCCTCAATTTTACTGGATCCGGAATTAGCAATATGTTAAGCAGCCGTGTTAGCAATTTCGCCATCAGAAAAACTTCGTGCGTCTAAAACCAAAACAAAAAAAAACCAAAAAAAAAAACGTGGGCGTTCCTTTTGGCAGTTAAGAGGTCGTCTAGTTAGCTTATGCCTGAGAGTAGACTCTTTCTGTTGTAAAACTATTTTGTGTAAGAAAACACACTAGCTATTACAAGTTATTAGGTTGTCGGCTTTGAGATATCCTTGTGTATGCAGTTTTAAGTTTCTTTTTTTTTTTTTTCAAAAAAAAAAATTGTTACTTTTATTCTCCGTAATCAGACAATTTGTAAAAGAATAAAATAAAACAGCACAAATGTACCCGGTATATCGTCTTAAAAAACCCCTAGATAACATTTCTT
The DNA here is from genome assembly GCA_021533235.1 of Biomphalaria straminea. NCBI lineage: Eukaryota > Metazoa > Mollusca > Gastropoda > Planorbidae > Biomphalaria > Biomphalaria straminea. The sequence goes on along the minus strand of JADKLZ010000130.1, from coordinate 30,971,712 downwards.
CCATTTCAATGTGAATTTTCGATACATTTTTGCCACTGCTAACAAAGACTTTGAGCTCAACGATTCTCTCTCCTGTAGAAGTGGCTGTTGTTTCTGCTGTCTAATGAAGGGAAATAGTTTGGATAGAAACTCTCATCTCTTCTTCCTTGATGAGATCCACTGGATGTGTCGCTCTTACGGACAACAGCAATATTCGGAACCGGCTCCATGATAGTGTCTCATTTTCAAACCAACGCGCATGTTCAAAAGAACTTGAGCTTTCACTCTTCAAACACTGTCGTCTGCTTGCCCGCGGGCAGAAGATCGTACCAATCCATTCTTTTAGCCGGCACACAAAGGGGGCTCGTGAGTAACGCTAGACATTTGACTCACTATCAACCATTTCCTCTTCTAGAGAGATGAGGGTTCGAAACCAAACCCTCGGGGGGCCCGAGGCCTCGCGCTCCAGCTACCACAGATCTGGGGGACTCCATCGGGTTGCATATTAATTAGCGGTATACGAAGCGGCGAGGCCGGAAGTGGCGTGTTAACCAATAAACGCTCCATCTGCCGAACGGGGCGCGAAAAGCTGGAAGCGAACTGACCCCCAGTCTCTCATTAGCGACCTTACCTAATCGCTTGAACGACCACACCCCCTAGATTGGAAAGGGCTAGGGCGGAGGGCTGTGCGGTTCAATCGAGACCGGAATGGTCAGGTCTCATTGGGCAGCACGACCGACCAAGATCTAGATTTGAGGTAATGTCGTTTCGTAAATCATTTCACGATGGCCACAGGGCGTTGAGACGCCTGATTCAATTTCATTTCATTTGAATCTTATTTCAATTTGCACAATCTTGTACCCTCAAATTTTTCTCCCATTTTTTTTTCTCTTTTTCATGACATCTCGTTTGATAAAAAAAAAAAAAAAACAGGAAAGAATTATTCCTTAGCGTTTCTGTTTTCGATTTCGTGTGAATGAAATCAAGAGAGAGGAACAGATTTCTCAACAGAACATACTCTTTCAGGAACTTTTTTTTTTCAGGGCAGAATAAAATAAATGAAATTACCAATAAAATACCAAACCAGTAGATGTCGTTCAATTTTGTTTTTCTCAATTAGGTCATAATTATGTTTTCTTGTTACTTCATTAATGGGAAATCGATAAAATAAAAAAATAAATGCAGACTACGAAATCTAGACAGGTGATGGGGTTTAGAATAAAAAATAGAGTATGTACTTTTACAAGTTAACACTTTATCTGTAAAACATGACTCACTATCAAAAGTCATCCTTCGAGATACAGTGAATGGATCAGGATGAAAGAATGGACCTGTCTCTCTCTTGATACCTTGTCTAGAACAACTGCTTACCTGAAATAATGGACCTGTCTCTCTCTTGATAGTCTGCCAAGAAACAACTACTTACCTGATATATTTGAGGAACTTGGTCAGGCCTCTATCATGAAAGTCAAAAGACACTTGCTGATGATGTATTGAGATGCGCCTTACAAACTTTTACCCACATTCTAATTTTAAGTTTTAATTTGGACATAAATGTAGCAATTGTGGATGAAATAAAATTGACCAAAAAAAAAAAACACCAAAAAAAGATTTATTTTGGCATACTTTATTGACAGTAGTAGTGCTCCTTCAGTACAGACACTTAACGATTTACTAAAATTCCCTGATTTTCTAGACATGATTTAACTTTACAAATATACAAACGTGACAGAACCTAGCAATCAAATGGCACATGAATTTAAAGGCCATATTGCTATTTGAATTCAATGAAGCGCTTCGAACGCTAAAGTATTCCCCAAACCAAGATTAACACCAAGGCATCGATGTATCACTGCAACTTTAAAACAAATACTGCACAAGCACAATCTGATCCGAAAAAGGAGAAAAATCTGACCCAGGAAACTACAGACCAGTATCACTTACCAGCATCACATGTAAAATCCTAGAACACATAATATGTAGCAACATCATAAACCACTTAAATAAACATAATGTCCTTACTCAATACCAACATGGCTTTAGGAAACATAGATCATGTGAAACACAGCTAATAGGACTAATTGATGACTTTTCAAAAGGCTTAGATAATAGTGAACAAATAGATGCTATCTTACTAGACTTTTCCAAAGCTTTTGACAAAGTTCACCACCATAGTTTGCTTAAAAA
>JADKLZ010000130.1:30935791-30952103 GCA_021533235.1 Biomphalaria straminea | reverse complement strand
TTTTTTTTTTAAACTTGTATTTCAAGACACGTGGAATTCACCAAATCAATTGATGTAATTTTACATACATTAAATACAAAACAAAACAAGAATATATAAAGCTTTGCAAAAATTGAATAATTTGATTTGTATCAAAATTTTAATTAGTGACAAGCAGGACTATCCCTACTTCTTAACAAAACTCCCAATTCCTGTAATATTACCAATAAGTTTATGAACATACAAAGGGAAAAAAATGGGACGATATGGAAACGATTGTAACCTCAAACGAACGTTTAGGGTTAGCCACCATTACAATTTACAAAACCTAGTGGAAAGTAAATCCTTTCATTTTAACACTGGTGTTGAAGTTATATAAATTTCTATAAAACGTTAAAGATTTTTTAAGGGAGCTGTTCAAATTCTTTTTTTACCGGTTTTTACAAAAGTGCATTTATTTTTTTTCACTTTGGTGTTACTAACCCTAATCCTAAGTACTCAACTAGTCAAGAACATGGGCCCAAGCGCAGTGGGCCCTTAATGGTCGTGGGTACGGGTTCATTGAACCCCTTCGCGCCATGGATGCTACGCCACTGCCTCCCTCCTCCCCCAAATAGTAGTGTACTTCGAGAGGTTTTAAAAATTCGTTAAAATATGTTTTACAATGGTTTGAACACGTTAAAATGTTTATTTTTAACGAGTTCAAACGTGATACACGTATAAAGAAAGCTAAAATTCGACCTTACTAGGGTTTAAATAAAATAGAAAAAAAGAAGAATTGTGACCATAGTGTAGTTATCAATCTTGATTATTGGAACAAATTACACAACGGATTACGTGATAAAAAGCAAATGGGAATTCCCTCCAAAAATATTAGCAGCAATTTTGAGTAGCTTCCGGAAGCTTAGTGTTGCCAGGAAACTAGATTATAGAAAGCTTCTATGAAGTGACAACGGTTCAGAATGTAATTTCAGTTTTAGTCAATTAGTTCTTTCAACAAATATAAAGATCCATTTCCATACATTTTTGGGCGTGCTTTTATATTATGCAAAAGTCTTTCAACCAAGTTAAGTTCAAGCTTTCATTCCACTTCCTGTGTTTCATTTTGTTTCTTTTGGTCTCAGAGCACTATACACTTCATAAATATATTTGCTAAATTAAAATGGGTGGTTAATCACACGAACAGAATCATTCATTAACTATGAATAATTTTGGATCTTTACTCTTAGTAATGTACATGAAAAACTGATTTTGTTTCGATCACTCGCTAATTCTCCTATATCTGAGGCTATGACTTTATAATTGATGAATTCTAGCGGGTATATTACATTGCATAAGGTTTGATCATGAACTATATAAAACTTCTCAATAACCTTGAATCCTCAAAATTGTTATATGGTCTGCATGTGGATGCCTTAACCTGTTTTTCTTGTTTGTGTTGATGTTAATGAAAGTATTAACTGAATAAACCATTATAAAAAAAACATAAAAGTGGCATAGAAAGCCCAAATAAGAGGGAAAGGAAAGAGGTCTAAGGCTCAAGGATTCCTATGATGACAAAGCTAAAATTGAATAGCACAAGTGCTGAGGTTTCCACGAAAAAAAAAAAGATATATTAGCTAGAAGCGAATAATGTTAGCTGTAGGTGTCCCAAAAAAATTAAAGTTCAAATCGTGTCATGTTTGATTGGATTCGGTCAATTCATAGATTTTACAAATAATCAGTTTAAAGTATCACATTAGACAATTTACTAAGACTTTCCCATGAATTTTTGTTATTTCACAAAATGTAATCTATTTGTCGGAAGTTTTGAATTGTCTTCCTAATTATCGTAAACAATAATTATAAATTGTTGAAACTGTAATCTAATAACCGTTTTTTTTTTACATTTTTAAAATTATCTAGCTTTTAATTAGATTGAATAAGCAATATCCTAATTGTGGAAATTGCGGAAATGTTAATAAAATTAAATTGTAAACAGTAAAGCTATTGTAAGTCTTCTCATTCTACATACACGCAAGCATTTGACATTTAAACACATACACAGATATAGACATACATTACTGTTTCGTTAATGAATGGTGGAATATCAATAGGCCCTAAACGAATGGAGTCAGATCTTTGGCAGACAAAATATAAAGTTTATTGATGATAAAAATAACACTGCAGTCTCTCAGTTACATGAATTTGAAAACACCATACGTCCGCAGAATAGCGGTATTGAATATATCCAAAGTTATTACTTACAGAAAAACATGAGTAACATCCGCATCACAGCGGGTAACAAAAACTTCACAAACACTATTTGACTTTTTAAATCGCTACTAAAATACTTGACTTTACTGACTGACTCAACTGACTTAAAGTAACTTAAAATAACTACTTGGTTCAACTAACTTAAGGTGACTGACTCGTTCGACTGACTTAAGGTGACTGACTGAACTCCAAGTCAACTTCATCCACACTACTTCCTGTTTTCTACATCAGGAGTTACACATGCCTTTTCCTAGTCTAAAACAGGTGAACATATTACAATAACATAATAATGTCAAACAAGACTGTTACAATAAATATAACATTGAAACAATCCAATACTTTACCAACTCCTAATTCCAATTACATTGAAGATTGGGATATGTGGCAGAGAGACTAAAACCCCTGGTAACAGCTTGGCCACCTAACAAGGGTGCTTGAGCTCGAGTCCCGACTCGAGCAGAGCTGTTTGCACAGAAAACGCCCACCACAGAGCCTTCCCTTCACATGTCCACAAAAGAAATTGGACTAAATCGCACGGACTGTGATTGATTTCAGCATGAAAATTGCGCCATATAAAAGCAATTTAAAAAAAAAAATAGCTCAATGGAACAGTTCCTCTGGGGAAATACTCGATTTTGATTAGTGTTAGAAATAAGTTGATGATTCTCCCGTAGAGTCATTGGTAGGACTAGATGCATATTTTTAGTTGTGGTATGATACTAAAAAAATGTGTGTGTGTGTGTGTGCGTGTGTGTGTGTGTGTATTCGGCGAGGACTTTCACCAGTTAGTTACCAAAGCTAATCATTTGGGACTGACATAAACGACTGTTCGTTAGTGCCGGCTTTAGAAGGGACGAGACTTTTGTATGTAAGCCGAAACTTGGATTTCTTGCCCTCAGGGTGAGGGATAGACGAGTGTGACAGTAACGTCCCCCTTCTCCCCTCCCCTTTAACCCTGACCTCTCCCAAACTTTTTTTTTTCCGACAGTCCCCTGGACCGATAAAGAAGTCGGGCGTTGAGTTTGGCGCTGAGGGTCCTGACACGAACCCCTGGGCCCCCAGGGCTTGTAAGTGTAGCATACATTCTCTGGCTACCAACAGCCAGTGGACACCTAATTGGGCGCTGTTCCCAAGAAGGCACCAACTACTTCCCAAAATGAAGACACCAGTAATCTAGTCACGGGGAAAAGGGGGGTGGGAAAAAGGGGGGAGGGAAAACCCAAAGAAGGAACCGAGGAAAAAGTTGAATAAAATGGCGAAAGGAAGGAGAAGATGTGGGAGAAGTTCCGAATATCTGGCATTTTAATTAAGGTATCGCTTGGTTTGTAATTAAAGAAATTATAAGAAGCAAAGAGGGGGAACTGTGGCAGCTCAGATTGGCCCCTGGCGTCTACTGGTGGCTTGAGGATTGCAGGAGAGGAAGAGCCAGCGATAACGATTGCAATATCGTCCATGGAATGAGAGAGCGTTGTGGAAGGGAGACCAAGTGAGGGAGGGAGAAAAAAAAACGAGAGATGCCGGAGGTATCATAGAACGAGGCCGAGGCGTGTGCCTTTCCAAACAAGGGCCCCGTGACAGCCTCTCTCCTCGGGGCTGTCTAATGAGTGGGCAGGGCCAGTGATGGGGTCCGTCTGTTAGTCACAAGGGCTAGAAAGAAGGAAACTGTCATAATTAGAAACGCTCTCTTGAGTCTGGTTACAGCAGCGGCGGCCCGTCGAATGGTGCGATGTAGCCAACCTTGATGGAGTCAAGCAACGTAGCGAAAGTAGCGTGTGCTAGCTTCTGTTGAGACATTTACTGACCTTAATAAAAAAAAAATAATTAGCGTGTTCTTCCATATTCTAAAAGTTTTGTAACAAAATAGTTCAATTGATTCTCTACAAGACAGAAGTTAATCCAGATTGTCACTCATATAATGGCTATATACAATAGCATCGTAGAATCTTTACATTTAAAGAAACTATTATTCATTTTTCTTTACATTTGGATAACTATGTCTGAAGATGACACTTGTCGTATATCTACCAATGAGAAAAACAAAACAATGATACACATTCCAAGTCAAGACTTTCTGTTTACCACAAGAGTTACAAATAACTGTAGTTTCTCCGTTATAAAAGTTTCTAGGTATAAGTAAAACATAGGCCTATATCTCCAATAAATTAGTTTATACATCGTAGTTTGAAGTCATATATCATTCAATCTAAACGTTTCCTACAAGTGTATACTATTAAACCTTTGTCCAATGAGTATTTTCCAAACTGAAAAAGTGGGTAATATGTTATAATTAAAAATTAACCCTTCATACATTACTATTACTAAATCTTATTACAAGTAAACGTCAATACAGATGAAACCAAAGCAATTCGCAGATATTTTTAGACTTAGTCACGTGATTAACAGGGGTAATAATTTATGATTAATTAGGCTTGGCACATGTAATCTAACAACACCCAAGCAATCGTAAACTACAATAATATATATGTAGCATCACTCAGCGTGTGTGGAAAGAAAAAGATAATAAACTCCTCTTTTTGGATGAGGATGAGGTTAAAGTTCAATTGAATTCAACCAAATAGCACCAAAAGTTGTTGTTGTCATAGAAAGGTTATACAATTTTATTGCCACTAGTAGCACTGCGTATCTAACCACAGCCAACGGGAAATGGGGGTCACAGAGGTCACGATTTAACCCACAAATTAGCACTGACAAAACATCTCAAAATTCCACGGCAAAATTTGCAAAAGACCGAATAGCGCAGACTTATTTATAATTATGTCTAAGTACCGGATTTGAGTAAGTGAAGGTCCCTAGCAGGATGTTTTGTTGAGGCCTCTACTTTCTTTATTTACATTGGTTTAGGTTGCGATTGAGTTATTCACAGGTTTCATAGTGCATGCACTCATTGATCAATGTGCCCTACCTCTGCTATATGCATTAGTAAAGTAAAATTCCCCTTTCAGACCTTGTGGTCTATAGGGCAGATGATGTAAAGGTCATCTGATTCTGTGGCCTACGGTTAACGGGGGTGTCATGTAGCCAGCACAACGACCAACCGCCTTTACTTTTCCCCAACTAATGTCAAGTACCCATTAGAGCTGAGTGGACTCAGAAGCGCTCAAGGATCCCGAAAAAAAAATCCCAGTCTTCGTCGGGATTCGAACCCGGGACCCAAGGTTCAGAAACCATGCGCATTACCGCCTTGCCACCGCGCCCGCCTTTGTTATATGCATTACTGCCAACTAATCAGGAAGTCGAGTATGTTCGATTCCTCAAGCAACTGATGAAGCTAAGGCCAACTCTTGACCACAGAGTGTGACGTTTGATTTTGAGAAGTCGAAATGCAGTAAACACAGTACTCCCGGTAACCATCTTGGACAAATTCTCTGGCGTCAAGTACAAAATAAAAACATTGCAGCAATATATCGTAATGTATATATAAACGTATGTTTGTCAAGATGCTGATAGCCCTTTCATTAGTTCCATCTGCAATGTAAATATTGCATTCGAAGAACTAAATGATGCTCGGCGAGATGTTGTAGGGAATTCGTACTACCACTGGGAGGACAATATAATATTGTTTGCCAGAGACAAAATCGCAGAGTGGCTCCAATATTCATGATAACATTATGGGATATTACAGATCGATTACTTACTAACTTACTTAGAGGTCGATTACTTTCTTACTTAGAGATCGAGTACTTTCTTACTTAGAGATCGAGTACATGAAAATCTACCGCAAACAAACAATTCAGTGGATGGATGGTGTCACATATGCAATTCTAGGTTTATCTATGTGTTTCATTATTTAGTAAGGCCACTTATCCAAACCTAGAATCTGGGTTTTTTGTCAGAACCTCCTAAGCTGGGACTTTACCTCGGGATTAACCCGGCAGCTATTTATAGTTTGTAGTTTATTATAGTTTATAGTTTGTCGGCAGACGTCTGGATTAAAATCTGCTTGGTTGGTTTGAATAAAAGGACATTCTCGAAGGCAGGCTCGTCTGCAGAGCGCGGGCAAAAAGCTAGGGCTACTCAGTGGAAGCTGAGAATCTGTTGAGATCAGTCGTGTATTCTTGTAGATCTAGTATTTTAAGAAAAAGTATGCCTTTGTTCATTTGCAAGCTCTATTAATATTTATTTGTATATAGCTGTACTTATGTTGGATTTAAATAAAGGTTCTTGTATTTGATAGTCAAAGCTTTACTCAGTTGAATCCTAGATCGTCATCGTCAATATTATTCATTATTATTTCAAATAATACAATCCCCGGCAGCACAATACTTCTCTACTACAAGATTGTACATCTAGCACAGGCCTGACACTAGAGAGAGAAGGTTGTGACAGATGGTATCACCCATTTCAGCTGTCATCATCCAAATGTCTATAGTGTTGAAAATTCACTTCCCGAGAGAACAGACTGACATTGAGAACTCTCATTGAGACTCTTAGACACAATCCCGGAGAGCAATGTAAAGTAGCACGACAAAGTACCTCCAACGTAAAGACGTTATGCAGCTATGTTGCCAATGTATGGAATCAAGCCACTCATGACATACACTTTGACTTTGTGAAAAACTTTTTTTGTAAATCTGACAAGTATGGAATTATGCGTGTGTGTTTTTGAAGTGCATTTTTTTTTGTATATAAATAAATAGGATATGAAAACAAACAAGATTACAAAGAGAGATTGTGTGATACACAGACTCAGAGGCGGCCCCCGTCGGAGTCGGATGTTCATTCTAAGTCAGGGGTGGGTAACCTTTTTCAACCGAGGGCCGCATTAATGAAATTTGGGGACTATGCGGCCGCATATACATACATGTGGCCCGCGGGCCGTAATTTGCCTACCCCTGTTCTAAATTGAAAATAATTACCTTCTCGCTGGACGACGGAGGATGGCGAGCAGGGTATAAACCTGCCTTATCTTGATGTTTGCGCACTAGACTTTAGTTCGGATTTATCGTTGGTCCCTGGCTCAATTCCTGTATGCTCCCATCCTTAAACTATCGCAATATTTCTGAAAGAACAGTAAAGGTTAAATCATATTTTCAAAAGCCTTTAGTGTTTTTTTTTAATCTAACCGTGACGGACAGACCAACCAACAGACAAAACGCACAAAAATATGCTTCTTTCATTCTAATGGGGGCACTAAACAATTTTTTTTTTAATCTGATTTTTTTTTAAATTTAAGAAATTAGTTTAGAATCATGTCATTTCCGGGCTTTACGCTAGTACACGAAAGTCGCTGCTAAAAGTTCATTTTAAAAAATGTGCGTGAAATCCGAGAGTGAAGAGCATTTCTTATAGTAACATTTCCTCCCTTACATTTACGTAATTGTTTTAGAATTGGTGTTTTGTTATTAAAAAATCACTTGCATAATTAATTTTATAAATTAAACGGTTTGCTTTTAGAAAACTAAAAGTAGCCGTTGCACCTAAACTTTTCAAGTCGCATTTAATGGGGAAAAAATATTTTTCGTATCTCTTCTAGTTTTGGCGCCCTGAGTGTGACAGACGGACAGACGGACATTTTGCACAAACCTAATAGCGGCTTTTTCCCGGGGGCCGCTAAAAAGATAGAATTAAAATTAAATGTTTTCAACGCAATTTTGTTCGCGCTATTTGTCTGCGTTATTTTGTCCGCGCTATTTTGTCCGCGCTATTTTGTCGCGTCACCTAACAAAAAAAAAAAAAACGACACACTAGTAACAAGCGTTAAAGAGAAAGTCATTTTTAGTATATTTTGCATTATGACAATAAAGTAAACTACCAATAACAAAAAAAAAAAAAAAACATTCAAAATTTGTTTTTATTCAAAATTTGTTTTATTACTGAGAAATAAAAATAGTAACTATGAAGCAAAAGTTATTTCCTTACTATTGTATTTGTAATCTTTAATATCTTTAAGAGTGTTTGAAATAAAAATCAAGAAATTGATGTCAAGCTTGATGTCTCTATCTCCCACAAGTCTACCTTGGGGCGCCGAAGCCACGGTCACCCCCCTCGCACACGCCAATATTCAGTTTTGGTTATTTCATTTCCAATTAACAGATTAAACCTTCCGCGGTTTCGTCATCTAGAACTGACGAGAAAATTGGCATTTCTAAGGTTCCAGCGTTCGTCCGACCATCCACAGCGTCATAGCCCGATAATAATGACCTTTGCGAAATTGGGGAGGATGGTTTTCCAGTCCGCCGCTCCACGAGCTCCCGAGACAGCGGCTACCTGACTAGTGTCTTCGCTTATACAACCTTCTCTGTACGGCGCCTTCCACACCCCCCGACCGTATCGCCTATTCAAAAAAAAAAAAAAAAAAAAATGGAGGGAAATGTCACGTGGTGTTGGGCGAGTCGTCTGCTCTGTTCAGGTATCGAGTGAACCGAAAAAAAATTGCTTTGGGCTTTTGTTTTTGTAACTCTTCTTGTTTCAAAGACTAGGAAAAGATAAAAAGGAAAAAAAAGAAATTGTTAGAAAGACTTTGTTGATAATTAAGATTTATTTTCAGTCGCCTGGACAACTATATAATTTCTGACTCCCAATCAAATGTGTTGTTTTTTGTTAAACGCTACGCCCAACTAATTATAATCAGGAGACAGGAGGCACTTTTTTTCCTTTTGTTTTGTGTGTATGGACTACATGAATACGAGGATTAATTTTTTAGAAACTGACCAATTGGAGCACGCGACACATTCTTAACTAAAAGTTTGACTCCATAGTAAAATGGAGACATGTTTTGACATCAAAAATATTTTACAAGGGAGTGTACGGCAAGTATCGGTAAATGATAGCTTGACCTAAATACGGTGGTCATCTAGTATTGATACTGTCTAAGATTGGATACTTGTTGATGAAATTCGTAACAAGCGTATTTGTTTATGGTCTCTTTAATGACTTTGTAAATTTAAAAAAAAAGGAAATTGTCACATGATAGAGATGTTACCTTTTTGAATCATCGCCCTACGCCCATTTATAATGAAATGTAATGGCTAGTTTATGAATGTGCACTATAAGTGTTAAACATATAATTTATGTCTAAGGCATTTGATGTGGCAGTCTTTAATGTGTAACAATCTAAACCTTTTATTTTTTTTTTACTTGTTTCGGATGTTCCCTCAGATTTGAAGATTGAGTCATCTTAGCTCAAAACATCTCTCAAGACGGTGGTTGGGCAGGGTTCAAACTGAGACCAATCGTTATAGCAGGCCTCAACGCTGACCTTCGACGTCGCAACCTGTGGGCTGTGGAACCAATAGTTATAGCAGGCCTCAACGCTGACCTTCGACGTCGCAACCTGTGGGCAGGGTTCAAACTGAGACCAATCGTTATAACAGGCCTCAACGCTGACTTGTGACGTCGCAACCTGTGGGCAGGGTTCAAAGTGAGACCAATCGTTAAAGCAGGCATCAACGATGACCTGTGACGTCGCAACCTGTGGGCTGTGGAGACCAATAGTTATAACAGGCCTCAACGCTGACATGTGACGTCGCAACCTGTGGGAAAGGTTCAAACTGAGACCAATCGTCAAAGCAGGCCTCAACGCTGACCTTCGACGTCAGAACCTTTGGGCAGTGGAGACCGATATAAGAATTGGTTTCGTTCGATACTGGGATGAAAGTCCTGGGCGCAACCCACAGGACCAGGCAGCCATAGGTATGACGTAACCGTTGTAAATTATTTATCCATATAAAAATGGATTCTTTATTATCTCTACTGTACACTTTTTATGTAGGTTATAGTGTGAGCATAGTCCAGGCATGCATGCATTTGTTTTTGGAGTACTTTGGAGACAAAAAGATACACGCATGGTTGAGATGTTTCTGAATAGCAGAATAATGGAAGAGTTGGCTTGTTGACTCTCTGCTGATGTTACTTCAAATAAACCCATTGATAAGCTGTTATGATAAAGATTCAACTGTCGTAATAGAAGAATATAAAGTTCGACCAATAACATCGCCATGGGTAGGCTAAAAATAATTCGATTTAGACTTCTTAAACAATTGCCAAAGGTTTTAACTAATTGGACTTAGAGAAAGATAAGAAAAGAAATAGATAGAGAGGGAAAGAAAGAGAGAGCACAAAATAAAAAAAAGAAAATGAAATAGCAATAGAAAAAAGATTTTGGGATATACAGACGGGAGCAGAGAAAAAAATAGTAAGAGATTTAAAAGATGGAGAAAGAGAGAGAGAAAGAGAAAGAGAGAGAGAGGGGGAGAGGGGGGGAATGTAAAAAAAAGTAAATAGAAACATGAATTAGAAAGAGAGAGACGTAAAATAAAGACAAATGAAAGAGCGAGTACGAGAGAAGAAGCAAACAAAAGACAAACAAAAAAAAAAAAGATTTGGGGACAAAGAGAAGGGGGCGTGCTGCCCCACCAATCAATTTTGGGGTTCGCCGCCTAAGACCGAGCAGGAACCCAAAGATTTGGTCTATGTCCTGGGGCAGACGACAGGCAGGAGATTGTCTGAGTCTGTAATTGCTTTTGTCTTGGTAACTTCACGGCCCACAGTTTGTTTCGTGGAAACACCTTCTTGGGACAATCCAGATTTTTTGGTTTCATCTTCTTCGTCCTCCATCTTTGTACTCTCCTTAACTTTCTTTTCTTCACTTTCATTTACAAAAAAAAAATAATTTTTCTTACATTCATTTTTTTTTTTGGTTTTAATTTCTCTATTGTACAGGTCAAGTTGACATTTGTGTTGATCTTCCATTTCAATTGACCTTTATTCTTTACCTTTACTTTCTTTTCCCTATCATAGACATCAATAAATATAGACTGGCCAATAGGAGAGTTTTATGAAGCGAAAATTTGTGAATTGCAATTGTGTTTACTTTATTTTGTGTCTATAAGTTTTGTTTAATCTCTAAGACTGAAGATCATGCAATTTTTTTAATGTTTCATAATTCGGAAATCCGAATACAATAGATATACATGTTTTCAAGTTACATGAAGTTACTTCCTTTTTCCAGTCTACATATCTAAGTTTCTGAAGCGTTCCCTATGCTCATTTCTGTTTATCTTTCATTTCTTATTTGCTAAGAAATCATTTGAAGCTTGAAACTATTAGACTGAAGGGACCACAATATAAGATTGTCTAATCTATTTATAGACGTCCCAAGACACTGAGATCGAAAGTTATCTATTTTCGATTACTATAAAACAATGATCTCTCCGTATAGTATTTTCTCTTCTGTGTAGAAACTCGAAGCTACTAGAAACCAAAGTGTTTCCTGCTCATATCTCTGTGGCAAACCTGAAGCGTACAACACGGGACTTCACGTGACCCTCTAAGAAGCCAATTTTTTTTTATTGTTGTACTGATGGACATGCAGTAAATATCTCGGGAAAGATGGCTCGCAATAAATTTTTTTACTTTCTAATTAAAATATACATGTTTATGATCTTGTAAAGTAGAGTAACCCTTTCGGACCTTGCGATCTATAAGCTAGATGAAGCCAAGATCATCTATCTCTAAGGTCATTGGTTAATGAGCTTGTCTTGTGGCCAACACAACGAACAACCGCATTTAATTATCCCAATTTTTGTAAGGTATCTATCCCATTACAGTTGGGTGGGGTGTGCTAAAAATCCCGAAGTTCAAAATCCCAATCTTTAGAGAGATTCGAACCCGGGAACCCCACAGTTCGGAAGCCAAGCGCTAAACACTCAACCATCATGCCTACTGTTTATGTTCTAGTTGTTGCACATTTTGTACATTGAAAAAAACTTTGTTATCCTCAAAATTCCAATTCAATTTTTTCTTCCATAGTCTGTCTAAATTCTGTGATCATGTTTTCTAAATTAGGTTTACATTGAAGTCTCTCTTGGAAAGAAAAAAACACGCTACATCGCAGAAATGAAGAAATAATGAATAATCAGTTTTACGTTTAGTTATGAACAGAAAATGAACAATTCTCCAGAGTTCCCGTAGTTCCTCCTTTTGCCCTCGAGTAGGACCAACTGCGCGAGAAGATTGCGCAGGGCTAAAGTCGTGCGTTTGGAGTCTCGTTAGTTGTGTATTAGTCCGCCAAATCTCGTGGGACACGTGACTTTCGAACGGCTTCCAAAAGTTCCTTTTTTTTTTCATTTCTCTCTTCTTTTTTAATGTCAGCCCTCCATTTTTTCCCTTAATTTTTTGTTCTAATTCCCAGGTCGGATTACCGTTCGCGGTGCATTAACTCGTGAATAAGTTGTGGCTCTTTGACACCCGCCTGTATTGTTCCCGGAAACCCGACACGCTACTTCCCGCTCCCCTTTAGCCGCGGGATTTTCACCTCCATCTTTTTTTGTCGTCTGCAACTCGGCCAAGACTTTTGTGTTTTTCATTTTGTAAACCTCTTCTGGACACGTGTAGGTGAGTCGTCTTCGGAGTGACTTCCCTTTAAGGACCTGCCAAATTTGTGTCCCTTTGGGAGAATTACTGAAAGAGGCTCATTGTAACAGCGTCTCGGAGTACAAACCGAAAGAAACTTCCAGAACAAAAAACCCAACACTATTTTACATTTCTCGTTTTGTCCAAGGATTTGACTTTAATTTGAAAAGAAAACAGAAACTAACCGCGACACAGCCATGATTGAAACAAAATTTCACGCTCTGATGTAATAGTTACGCAACGGAACAATTATAAGATTATTTAAAATTTCGCATGGAAAAAAATTGAAGAAATTCGAAAGAAAAGAAAATTATTTGAAAATTGTTTTGAAAGTTTTGTTTATCCTTGACTTTATCTTAAAATTATATTTGTTTCAGAATAAAAAAAATCAAT
The DNA here is from genome assembly GCA_021533235.1 of Biomphalaria straminea. Taxonomy (NCBI): domain Eukaryota; kingdom Metazoa; phylum Mollusca; class Gastropoda; family Planorbidae; genus Biomphalaria; species Biomphalaria straminea. The sequence continues at coordinate 30,939,101 of JADKLZ010000130.1, read as the reverse complement.
ACTTTTTAATTTTGCAAAATATTTAAATGAAATTCTTATCATATTTAGTATTAATATGTTGAATTGGTCCCCTGATGTGGCGCATTGGATTAATAATGTGTTACATCAATGAATTGTCTGGTGGGTCAATGCTTGGCCGGCGTTGGGCCGATTGAAGTAATAGGAAGAAAAAAGAAGCTAAACAACTAATACTCTGATTTTCTTTTTTTTTTCTAGTTTATTTTATTCTCTATGCAGAGCTTGATTTGTTGTGTGCTTTTTTTTTCGTTTGTTCGTGATTTGGGACAACGAAGAAGTTCCCAAATTTAATCCAGAAGTTCTGGAATCATCTCTCATGTCATTAAGTTAAATCTGTTCTTTCCTACAAGAGATCTTCATCATTTTTTTTTTCTAGTACCAGAGATGACGTCTCAAAACGGATTCAAGGAAGCTTGCTTAATAAATAATAACAAGGATTAGATTTCCTACCATTGCTTGTGAAAGACCAACACCAAAATGATACAAAATACACAAGTTAGAACTTAAGGACCTTCACTTTCTTACCCCCCTCCCCACACACACACACCACCAGCACCACCAAAAAAAATTTGTTCGAGTGAATTAGCTTTAAAAATTAAACATTATTTATGATCTTGAGTTTAACTTGTATTATTTCACTATCTGTCTGCTTCTTAGTTGCTTATCAGTTTAACCCGTTTAGGTATCCTAGAATCTTATTTGGCACTGACATATATATCTGGGCTTACAATGGACCCCCACACCCAAAATAGCTTAGGGCTTTAGTTAGTCTAAATTTAGATACTAACAAGGGGCATCTCTTTGGACTCTTTGTCAGATCACTTGACAAAAAATGTCTGACGACGTTGGTATTGTGTTTTTATTCATTTAAAAATCATTAGACTTAGAAAAATGCTTAGTACTTACGGGAAGATAGACAAAACTATTTTAAAATGTTGACGTCATCTGCTCTCTTTAACCAAATGTTGTTTAAGCATTGAAGAAAACGTTTGACACATTTGTATAGACGCCAATGTATTTGTATTTCTCATAAACGTACTCGCTGATGACAGAAAGACAGACAGACAGAAAGACAGACAAGCTTAAGATATATGTGAGAGAAACGAAATATAGTGCCTCTAATGTTAATTAAATTTAAATACAACAATTTATGGTATTGGATATTTCCATTTATGGCAGATAACTATAAATAACTAGCATTGTTTTTGGGTGTATGTGTTGTAAAGAATATAAGAAGTGCTGATCATCGCAAAGGAATTAGAATGAAGTTGACAGCAGTGATTTAGTTTGTTAGACTTCATCTGGTGAGCAGTTTGAAACAAACGCGCTGTCATCCCCAAAAGGTTAAAGTGGTAGCCTCGTTCTGAGAACTGGCTGCATGAAGACTATGAACACAAAAAATGTATTTGAAAGCAACGAAAACAAAAGTCGTTTGAATAGACAAATAAAGCGGTGAAACGTATAAATATTATCTTTATATTCTTGAAACTGGGGCGGCTGGGGGGGGGGTAAGGAGAAGATAACACAGAGAAAAAGAGACAAATGAGTCGAAATACAATGCAGAATTATTTACTCTGTTAAAAAACTTTCTTAATAAAACGTGCCTTTATGTTAATACCTCCACCCCCTTCTACTTGTCTAAAACATTTTACTACCACCCCTCCTCCCATCTCTCTCTCTCCCCCTCTCTCTTTCTCTCTCTCTCTCTCTCCCATCTCTCTCTCTCTCTCTCTTTTAAATCTGAAAAAAACAACAACTAACGAATCAGAACTATCATAGGTTGCGTGGGAGGCGCTCCAGATTTACAATTTCCTTCGGGGACGTTTTGGAACTAAGGTGTAAATACTCACACCGGCCTCGCTGGTCCGACACTTTGGGGAGTCGAATCAAACCCGCGGACCTGTGCAGTCGGGTCACGTGCCTGCTCCGTGCCAAGCGGGAGCTCTGTTTACTCTGGATAATGCACGCATCTCTGTAACTTACGTCTTGAGGAAAGGGGGGGGGAAGAGCTAGAGAGAAAGACAGAGAGAAATAAAGTAAGAGAGAAAGAGAGAGAGAAAATGAGAAGCAGAAAGAGAGAGAGAAAGTGAGAAACAGAAAAAGAGAAAGAGAGAGGGAGGGAGTAAGATAGCAAGATTCAAGAAGAAGGAGATGTAGAGAAAGGAAGAAGCAGAGAGAGAAAAGGAGAACTAAAATAGAGAGAAACAAAGAGAGAGAGGGAGAGAGAGTAAAATAGCTAGAGTGAATAAGGGGAAGCTAGAGAGAAAGGAGAAACAGAAAGAGAGAAATAGAAAGAGAGAAATAGAAAGAGAGAAATAGAAAGAGAGAAATAGAAAGAGAGAAATAGAAAGAGAGAAATTGAAAAAAAAGAATCAAAGAGAGAGAGAGTAATATAGCAAGAGTATATAAGTGGGAGAGAGGGGGAAAATGAAAGAGGCTGCGAGGAGCTGAAACTAGAGTACAAGAGAGAGAGAGAGAAAGCTTATTATTATGTATTTGGATTATATATTTGAACATTTTTTTTTATATGGGGGTAGGCACATCCACCCAGTTGTCTTAGACGCAAATATTTCTGTGGGCAGTTTTGATATAGTAGTAAATGCTTCAATAAATACATCATGACACAGATAAATTACACGAAGGATCTTTATAAAACAGTTTGAACATTGGCTCATCATGAACTAACCAAGACTGCTCATTTGCAACTTCTTATAATCGGCAGCTTCTTTTAAAACACAATGAATGGGTAATGTTTTCTTATAAGCGATAGACCCCAACAGCTGATGACATCTGTCCGGAAGTGAACTTTGGACGTTTGAAGGCTGAGGCTTGATGGGAGACTGCACAGAACAGTCTATTTGAACATTCTTTGTTTCGACATTTGAACAACAAAGACATTAAGCATTGGATAACAGACATTAAAGGAACCATTCAGAGCTTTGTGGGGTGGCCCACATGTTAGTAACAAAGAGCGTTGGTTGACTGGTTTGTGATCACATCTGGATAAGCTTACCATCTATTTATCTACTTTCTTACTTTCTTTTGCCTGTCTATCTGACCGAGACAATGCGTTATAGAAGGCCTCAGTACAGATCTGCAACGTCACAGCCTATGGGCAGTGGAGACCAATAACAGTTTGACACGTCTAACAGACGAGATGTGATAACCAGCTAAATTGCACACATGTTGTGACACTGCCGGCCAGTGTCCAGACCTTATATAACGATTGGTCTCGATCTGATTGGCTGTTTTCTGTCCAGGCCAGTGTCCAGACCTTATATAACGATTGGTC
>JADKLZ010000130.1:30921377-30935781 GCA_021533235.1 Biomphalaria straminea | reverse complement strand
CCAGACCTTATATAACGATTGGTCTCGATCTGATTGACTGTTTTCTGTCCAGGCCAGTGTCCAGACCTTCTCGATTGGTCTCAATCTGATTGACTTTTTTTTTCTGTCTGTAAATTTGTTTAACTGCCCTGTTTACCAATATATTAATTTTTGATAGAAATGGAAACTACATATAAGATACAATGTGATAGCATTATCTCATTGAACGAAATAAATTAAAATTTGATACTTTTATATCTTCTAAATATTTAAACAATGTAAAGAAATATAAATACTGGACAACTTACAGTTTAATATTGACGCCTATTTTCTTTCCAGACAAAAAGATTACCAGATACAAAGACTATATAAAAGGGGAGAGGGGAGGTCTTTGGCGAACATTGTTTCTCCACTCCAGCCCTCCTCACAAACTGTTCATCTGATAGAATGGAAAGACAAGGGGGAAAGAAAATGAAGGGGGGGGGGAGGGTATGTAGGTAATGGGGCGGATGTTTCTATTGCGAGCGAGTTTTCAAACGGCAAGCAATAAAAGCTCGAGACAAGGGATTTATTTGGAACATGGAGACCCCGGACGTGCCTGCTTCGTGGATCATGTCAAACATAGTGTCGGGGGTCTGGCTCCCCCATCTGCTCATACACACAGAGTCTGCACGCCATAAACACCCAACACCGCACAGCATCGCCTTCCAGTACTGCCAGGGGTGTTGTGGCAAGGATGGGGGTGTGTGTGTGCCCCGATCAGGGATTCTCCATGCGGTGCAGTCTACGCCTTTATCTTGGGAAAGTCCCAAAGATCAATGAATTTCATTTTTTTTTTAAAAATAATTTTGTGATAATACCAATCAAAGGGAATGAAGCACATCATAATTAGCAAACAACTCATGGGGAAGGTCAAGAAAGGTTGGATGGATCATAATTGATGAAGTGGAAGAAAACAACCTATCATCTATAGATCTCTTGCTTTATCTTATATAATACAGACGTTACTTCAAAAAAGAAGATGATTAAGTCCTACGCGTCATGCATTTAGTCATGCATATTTACTAGATTCTGCCAAGTCACTGGTTTTCCTGGCTAGCTCAGGCAACCCATTCCATGCTCTAATAGCACTAGGGAAGAAGGAGCATTTGTATACATTTGTCCTAACATATGGAACGAGGAATGTGCCTTCAGCTTTCTTTCTCTCTGAGTATTTCATTATATTTTGTTTTTGTATTTTAAGTTTACGATCGATTCTAGGTCTCACGTCAAGCTACGCAACGAGTGCTGCCTCCTCCCGAGTCGCATTCTTTGTCAAAATCAAAAGATTAGGTGAGAATAAAAAAAAAGACCACTAACCTATGTAATATAGAAGTTTCTAATTCCAAAGTAGATGAAAAGAAATAAATTGTCGGCTAGTAGGTTTAGAACTGTTAACAAATGTACAATTATTTTATAGCCAAACATTAAAATGTTACCCAAGAGATTGATGTGCTTTTGTTGTCTGTTTCTGTTCCATACGCTAATGTAAACAAAGCAGTTCAATATAAGATCATTACAGAGTATAGGCACAAAGATATTGAGGAATGACTACATAATATGACAAAGAATTGAGAATCCCTGAGCGCTCTGTGTGTGAAACTAGTCGAGTAAAGTATGCAGTGTAAATAGATCCTCTTGACAAGTGTGAAATTATCCATGTCAGCGGCTGGGGTTCATTACTGTCCTTTCCGCGGAACACAAACACAAAAACATCAAGACATTACATAACATTTCATTACATTCTAAATTTTCATTAGCTATTAAGAGCACAATAAGCACACTATGAGTTCTATCACGAAGGTATAATCTTCTTTTTTTAAAAATTAAGTGTTAATTTACACATTTTCTATCAACTCACTCTGTCTGTCTGGCCAACAGTTTGTACGCGTTATTTCTCCGACACCCAATCTCGGGTCAAGCTGAAATTTTGTACAATTATTTTTTTGACCTGACAACACAAGAATCAATAAAAACATTCATCAATTTTTACGGCAAAGCTCTAAATTGAGCTTTTAAACTTCAATGTTGACGACTAATTCAATCCTACACATGGAAGAGCTTATAACATACCTATATATATTATACCTAGACTGGACATGGAGATCTCTAGCACACAGACCTATATATATGAAGATCTCTAGCATTAAACAAATATCGTGAAAAACTTTTTAAAAAATGAAACAAGTCGTTATTTTGTAAAGTAGTTTAAAGAAGTAAAGTAGTTGTTTTTTCAACCCTAACCTAGGTAATTGAACATTGAAAATAAGAGCACTCTCGTCTCATAATTATTATTTTGCAATTTCTAGATACCTAATCTAGATCTAGAAAGATGTAGGTAATCAATCTATTTGAATGTGCAATCTAAAATCAATAAACTTAAATTATATCAATCTACATCTAGATCTAGGATTGTCGAAACATTTTCTCAATGGAAACTAACAAAAATGGTTTTATATAATACATTTGCGTAAATATATAGTTCTGTGATTAATATTAATAACAGCCGCAAAATGGTTTCACATTATTTCTAAACTTTGAAAACTAAAGAGCACTACTTTTTGAGGACAGAAAAGATCGATGTCCCAAGATTCAGGGCGACTTTCCTTACAGCTTGAAAAAGAGTTATGAACTTAACTATAACAATCTATATATCTTAAAGGTATGCCTTGGAATCTTGTGATTTTTTTGTGCTATGCAAGTCAGGAAGAGCCCTGCTATAGGCTACATGATTAACAACGCATCAATGTTTGTATTAATGGCTTTTTTTAATTCGAGATTTATTTCGACCTCCTTTGAAATCCTGACAGGAAGAACAACTCTGTCTAAAACAAAAGAACTAAAAAGTAAACAGAAGACGGGAGTGAAGGGGGGGGGGTGTTGACATGTACAGTCTAGTTCTAGACTAGACACACGTGGCCTTGTTCTACTGAAGCAGACGTATGGAGGAGGGGGGAGTGCACGACGCTCCATGAGTAGACCACCTGTATGGGGAGGGTAACACTGAACAGAACTTTTCTCCTCCCCCCCACCTCGACAATAGGTTCAGATCTGAATACACCGTTGCCTACTTAATGGGTGTTAGGCACTCTGGGTAGATGGCTTTGAATTGTTTAGCGGGGTTGGGGGGTGTTCATTGTTTTGTTATTTCTTATTTGTTTTTCTTTCTGTCCAGCAAGGCACGTGGGAGATGGAAGCCAATGGTGGCTCTGGTTTATTTTTTTTCAGAGACCACTTCAAAACCAAATGCAAATTTAAAAGGCGGTATACAGAGAGACTGCAACTGTATGGGAGGGGGGGGGAGGACTGACTAAAGAAAGCCTATATGATATGTAGTTTCCTATAAAGTAAGTTCTATTTTGTATTTCAAAAATTAGAAAACTTTATTTCTAACATGTCGGCCCTCCCGGTCTGCTCAACATGTCCATACGTATTTCTGCTGTGGGCATCCCTAGACCGTGCTGTAAGGGCGTAATGAGCTTTATTGCATGGAGGCTTTCAAATGGTGTGGGCATTTTCAGAGCAAAAGTTCATCTCAATAACCTGCTCTTTGTTTATACTTTAATTTCTTGGATGCTGTTGATAGTCTAGACGCAAACGAAAAGCCATTTGAAGAAATGGAGTTTTAATTTCGTGATCTTTGGGCACCACCCAGCTCGGGTACCTGACATTAGTTGGGGACAAGCAGGCCTGGATTAACCATTAGGCAAACAAGGCACGTGCCTAGGGCACCAAGCGTTTGGGGGGCACCACAAGTCCGCAAGAAAAATGTGTATATTGTCCCGGTAGCCGCGCCAAATCGACATGACATTAGCAAACGCAAATGTAATATTGAATCGCACATTATTTAACGTTGATCCCACAACCTGTGGGTAAAATATCCCCATCCAATCCAAAAGAGAAAACTAGCTAAACAAAAAGCGCATACTGTTTCAGTTGTAGAAGCTAAGAGCAGAAAATTAACAATTTATTTAGATTCGGTTAAGCAACAGGTGGAACAGGATTTTACTGACACTATCAACCCTCTTGATAAGTCTACTATAGGCTGTTCAGCAAATCCAGACACTGCATTAGTGCTTGAAAATGAAATTTGTGGTGACCAATTCAGTCTGCTGAAGATGATGATAAAGATAGAGATGGAGAATATAAAATAAATCAAGCGGTAGATCCAGGACTGTGGATTGACTTCTCGGTTGATGATGCGGTTTACTGAGCCCACTAACTGTCAGCATCATAATGGTCCCTTTGATAAATCTTGCCGTATTTATGCTGGAGGAAAAAATAACAAGATATTGTTCTCACAAACTCTTCTATGGCACAAAAGCAAATGATGAGCAGTACAGGAGAGAATGGTTATTGTATTCACCATCCACAGGATCTGTGTACTGTTTTGTTAGTAAACTTTTTGCGTTTAAAGGTTCCACAAGTTTGGCTGATAAAAATGGGTTCAGTGACTGGAAAAATAACATTCAAGCTGATAATCATGAACAAAGCGCTACTCATAAAAACTGCATGTTAATATACCTAACTCGTCGACAAGGGTCGGGTCTACTACAAAAGCTAGAAGAGCAAATTAATAAGGAGTAGAGTTACTGGGAACATATTTTGAGGCGAGCAGGAACGGTTAAATATTATTTGTACAATAGCTGAGCGTGGTCTGGCTTTTAGAGGGACAAATGAAAAATTTGGATCTTTACAAAATGGAAATTATCTAGGGTTGCTGGAGTTGGTCAGTCAGTTTGATCCATTTTTAGCATCATACATTGCGAAATATGGAAATTCTGGAAAAGGAAATTCTTCTTATTTATCCAAAACAATATTTGAAGAACTGATTGAAATTATGTCCCAAAAAGTTCATGAAGTAATTTTAGAGGAAGTAAAGGCTTTCGGTTATTTCAGCTTATCAGTAGACTCAACATCAGATGTTTCACATATAGATCAGTTAAGCGTTGTTCTTCGATATGTGTTAGATGGAGAGCCCATTGAGCGCTTTTTGACTTTCTTGGAGCTGCAAAGTCACACAGGTCAAAGTATGGCTAAGCATGTGTTGCAGTACTTACGTGAAGTTTGCAATATTGATTTTTCCAAATGCAGAGGTCAGTCATACGACAATGCTGCTAATATGTCTGGGTGCTACAAGGGCATGCAGAAAAGAATTCTAGAGGAAAATGAGTTTGCTATATACATACCCTGTGCTGCCCATTTACTAAATCTGGTAGGCAGAAGTGCCGTTGACTTTTGTTTAGGGGCAGTAAACATCTTCCATACAGTGCAACTGATCTATACTTTTTTCTCAGCTTCAACCAACAGATGGAAGATTCTGAAAAGATGCCTTTTGAATGAAACGCCTGTAAAGCCCCTTTTCGATACCAAATGGGAGTGCCATTGCTGTTGCAACTGAAGCTATTGTAAAGTCTCATCCTCAGATTATAGAAGCATTAGAATGTTTACAAGAAGACCAGTAACAGAAGGGGGACACCAGAAGAGAAGCAGAAATCGTTGCAAAGAAGATGCAATAATTAGAATTTGATTTCATGCTTGTCTTTTGGGAAGAAGTGTTACAACATTTTTATAGGGTCAGTCAAGCTCTACAAAATGAGCATGTGAATTTGAAAACGTGTGCTGATTTGTATTCCTCACTAGCAGATCACTTGCATGAATCTAGGAATGAATTTGAAAGATTTAAAGAAGATTTAAAGGAACTAACACCAGGTGTGGAATATAAGGCAACTTTGACCCGTAATCGTAAACGAAAGACAGTGGTCATTGATGGTAATGCCCCTTAGGTCTCACTGAATGCCAGAGACAAATTTCGTATATCTACTTTCTACGCGATTGTTGACAAACTTGAGACAGATTTGAGTAGACGAACGCAGGTATATAATGATATAGTAGTTCGATTTTCTTGTTTGGTCGATGTACCACAAACATTGCAGTGTTGTGAAGCACTAATTAATGCTTATCCTGAAGATCTGAACAATAATTTATATACTGAACTACAACAGTTCCACTCAGATATTCGCCACAAGTTTCGTGAATCAAAATCTGAGAACAACACGTTCAGTCATGCAGAACTCTACAAAGTAATAGTTAGAGACAACATCGAGTGTGCTTTTCCAAATGCAGAAATCGCCTTGCGCATATTTTTAACATTAATGGTCACGAACTGTTAAACTAATCGCTATTTTTCTCAGTTGAAACGTACAAAAAATCCAAGTAGATCAACAATGAAACAAGAAAGGCTTGATTAATTGTCTCTGCTGATGATTGAGGTGGACTTGTTGCGCAAAATTAACTTTGATGATGTACTCAAAAACTTTGCCAAACGTAAATCTAGAAAAAAGAACCCTAGAATGTAAATGTGTGTGGTCTCGTCGCGGCCACGTTGAAAAAAATTGTTTGGATGCTGTTGAAATAAACGATTTTGTGTGATTTATTAAATTTTCTATGTTTAAAATGTATTTCATAATAAAATTTTATTTTTAATAAAAAGAAAAAACGCTTACAAAAAAGAAAATTTTAATTTAAAAAGAAGAAAATAAAAATACAAAAAAAAAAAAGAAAAGAATAAATTTAAAAAAGAAAATACGCCTAAAAATCCTATAATACAGAAATACCTTATTGTAGGTATTATATGAGTGACGGTAGTACAAACATATGTGTTAATAATCGTTTGTCTTTGTTAGTTGTTTTTTTTAAAAATAATATTGAACATACCAGCTGTCAGTGAAGGATCGGGGGTCCGGGTAAAGGGGGCACCCATGTGGATTTGTGCCTAGGGCACCAAATTGGCTTAATCCGGCCCTGGGGACAAGTAAAGGCGATTGGGCACCACCCAGCTCGGATACCTGACATTAGTTGGGGACAAGTAAAGGCGATTAAGCCATAAAACATATGAATTTTAACATCATCTACCCTATATATCGAAAGGTCAGAAAGGGGAACTTAACAACAAACTTTCACTATATAAGTAAGTTAAGACATCTGATTTGAGCCATCATAATATTGATTTTATATTTATTTTTAAGAAGAAAATATATATTTTTTTTGTAAAGATCAGTTTTTAAGACTTTTTACTATTATGAATTACTTTGAATCTCCTTTAGCTAAATGCGAATAGACTATAGGTGAACTGTTCTAATGTCTCGACTTCTTTTGTGTATTATTATTTAAAAATACGATTAGTTGAGTTAAAGAATGATTAAACAAACTAAAACTTGAAATTGCACCTAGCGTAGGGTAAAGAAGACATTCGCTGACAAATGTATTTTTTTATTCTTGAGAAATCCTGATACTTAAAACAAATAATTTATAAATATCTTTCTAATTCAGATTATGCTTTATGTAGAATCATTTCGTACCCCAAAGCGCCAAACATTCTATAGAATGCCTGCCTTTCGCACTTTTCCGGTATATATAATTTGGCGAAAGTTTTACAATAGTAATAATTATCATTATGAATCTATTTTTTTTGTTTGAATCTGTCCTTGACAGCAGGGGCGGCCCTAGCAGTGCGCGGGGCCCTGGGCGAGCGTCATGTGCGGGGCCCCAAGCCGTAAAGGTAGACTATATATATATATATATATATATATCGTACCACATCTCGCTAACGGGCTAATCCTTCTCTAATGCTGCAACAATAACAATACAGTATGTTCGCCTCAAAGCTGTGGGCCTTATTTTTGTAACAAAACATAGAACATTACGTAGGGTACTGCTGGTTTACTATTGGCCGCTGAAGTACATTATATACTGTATTTTAATTGTCCTGCATCAACAGATGCAAATAAAAAAACACTCGCCACTACTAATAGTATGTCATACTATATTTCTAGTTCATGCAACCTTATCAGTGTAAAATGCAACATAAAGATAATGAAAATAATGACCAATATATGTGTTTCTATAGTAAAATTCAGTAGGCTGGGGAATTACAGTTTATATCTTAATTTTCAAGTAGAATTTTTTGTTTAGACAGTGAATATGCCAAAAATTATATGTTTAGAATAGTTGAGCTTTACTGAAAAGAATTTACTGGTCATTACATGCAGGTATAAAAAAAAGCCTTGTTGCTAATTGAAGCCAATAGGATGTTCTTTAAGAATAAAGTGTTCTATAGGAGTTACAGTGGTCCATTCACTTTCGAAGACCCGACTTTTTCGGAAAGGCTGTATCACGTTTTTTTTTTTAAATAATTTATAAAAAACAAGGTTACAAGGACAGTTTGTGTGGAAACACAAAATCAAAATCTGCCCCTGAAGTGGTCCACCCAGACAGGTAAAAAAGGAGGTTTCAATATTTTCAGAAAGAACATCAGAATGAAATTCTATCAATGACAAATAAATGACAGAGTAGAATGGAGAAAGAAGGTTGACAGATCTCGTGTAGTGCCCAAGTGAAGTTTATTGGCTACTTTACCACATTATGACACGTGATATGAAAAACTACTTATTAATTGTTGTTTTAAATTATGTCCAACTTATATGCATAGGCTTACTAAATAGATTTTTTCTGTGTAAATGTAGTAGTTAGTATAACAAAACTTACGTAACTTAGTAATACTAATGTAAAAACAAAAATGAAAAAAAAAAAAAAAAAACGTTTTCATATAAACCTGTTTAAAAAGGGTAATCAATTGTCTCTTTTATTACAGAGCTTTCGGTGTTTGTTAATAGTAATAATGAATAGTTGTAAAAGTGATGTATTTTCCTGAAAGAAACTGCTTGCATAAGTGATTTAAAAATTAGATTTTTCGGTTTCAGAAAAAAAAAAAGTAGCCGTTGCATCAGAACTTTGAATGGTCTTAAATATTATGATGTCGGATTTTCACTAACTTTTCTAGTTTACGAGATCTAAACGCAACGGATGGACGGACAGACATTCCACACAAAACTAATAACGTCTTTTCCCCTTTCTGGGACCGCTAAAAATACTTCCGCGTTTTTTTTTTGTTTTTTTTTTTTTTTTGTTTTTTCAACACGTTCACACAGTAGCCAATTGGAAAAAGAAAACTTAATATGTCATGCTGGAAGCTGATTTGCCGAAATAACTGTATAAGCACACCAACTGGTGATACTGTTTATATCCGAAAAATATTATACGTTTATGAAATTAAACAGCTTACTGCGAAAAGCTGACCTTTGCGTGCGGTCTTAGAACGTATCACCAGCGACAGTCGAGAATACACCGTACAATTGTTTAGTTATTTTCAGTGCTTTTTTATTAAAAAAAAATAAATGGATTGCCTAATTTTTTAACTATTAATAAATTAATAATAAACGCTAAAATTCAAAAAAATTAATATTTCTCCCCACATTGAAAAAAGTGAAGTACGCCGTACGACGTGAGGGTAAAAAAAGCACTGATTATTTTCATTAAATAATCAATTGGTCAAAAGTTCCATTATTGTTACTACAAATGTATTTTTCATATACAATTTTTCATAATGCAAATAGTAGTTCAAACTTTATCACTACGCATTTTCCAAATAAAATCCGATTAGACGTTGAAACGATTAGGAATAGTTGCTTCTACTTATGTGTTTTTATTGTGAACGTTAAACGATGATAGCCTCTAAGACTCGTCTGTCTTTACCGAAACAAAACGGTATTTCGAAATAAAAAATGTAATCTTAAATAGCAATTGGTATATTTGGTATACTGGGAAAATATTGAGTAACAAGTCCTTGTTTATGACCACTCATTTAGTTTTCGAAGTTGGTGACAATAAAATCTACCAGCGCGGGGCCCCCCTCAGGCGCGGGGCCTGGGGCGGTTGCCCCAGTTGCCACCCCCTAAGACCGCTACTGCTTGACAGCTGAATCTTATGATATATATATATATAATGGCTAGTATTAACATTCTCTTGTGACTATATAATGGCAAGTATTAACATTCTCTTGTGCACATATTGTCTGATTAACGATAACACAATACGAAGATAATCCTGTGAATAATTCATGGCGCCATTTCGCCACCACCGACTGCAGCATTCAACCAATCATCTCCAATGTTACTTATCGCCGTTGCTGGAATTTCAACGGGCCAAGAGTGTCCTTTCAGTGGATTGGCTAAACGTAGGGTATCTGGCCTTGGGCGCCAAACTGTATCTTCCAGAACTTCCATAATACTTGAGCTCATGTTGTAAATTATATATTTACATCGCCCAGGGCCCTGATGGCTCGACTTGTAGTATCTTTTTCTGGGTTTTTTTTTTTAAAGATTGAAATGTTTGTGAGAATTATTTCCAGGAGAACTAGAGTTTCACTGTGAAACACCAAGAAGTTGAAAAGAGATGGCAATTGAATCTTGAAACAAATTTAAAAAACAAAAATCCGCTATTTGTGAAAGATCATGGATCTGAGTTTCTTTCTGGGCAGATATTTAGCCATTTGTAAATCTGAATGAGATGATTAGGTTGCACAGTATGACCAATTGAACGAAGGGGATACACAGCTACAACACAATAAGGAAATAGGAGACACACATCCGAGAAGAGGAAGGAGAATTTTTTTTTAAAAAGTTGTTTTTTTTTAAATTAATGCTTGCAATTACATGGAAAAATAAAAGAGATGTACTTATGTACATTTGTCTTTTTAAAGTCGTCACGATTTTTGTCTTTAAAAAGGATTATATAAAATTGTGCCTTGGCTTTGTGCCTAGATAGTTTGTCTAGATTGTGAGTGTCTTGATAGTGTGGCTAGATAATGTGTCTAGATAGTGTGTCTAGATTGTGATTGTCTTGATAGTGTGGCTAGATAATGTGTCTAGATTGTATGTGACTAGATAATGTGTCTAGATTGTATGTGACTAGATAATGTGTCTAGATTGTATGCAACTAAATTGCGTGTGTGTTACTGGCTAGTGTGTCTATTGTTATGACATGATTAGAATATATATTTATTTCGGGAATAATTAGGGGATAAGTTTTACTTAGTGACGGAAGTGACGATTAGTTAGATTATAAACAAGAACGCTTTAAGTCGACTCAAGAGACAAGACGTTGATTTTAAGTAAGGCTACAGAAAGACAAAAGACGGTTCCCTTCTTGAGTATTAAACGTGATTTATCGTTGAAGCATTGTCGACTTACTATATTATTGTTCGGCCGTCGTTGGTGGTTGAGTTGTGACAAGTACTTCCTGTACAACACCGCGAATAGGCACGCAACACTATATAAGAGAAATTAAAAATTGAGAATAGTGACAACAAGTAGTGACTTTAGTAATGGAGACTACAATACGACAGTAAGAAGACAGTGAGTCGAAAGGGATGAAGACAGTGATAATGACAGTAATGAAGACAGAACGAAGGCAATAAGATGACAGTGTTGATGAGAGTGAATAAGATAGTGATGATGACAGTGATGAAGATAGTGATGATGACAGTGATGAAGACAAAATGTTTAAGACAGTGATGAAGAAAATGAAGCAAACATTGAGGAAGACAGTGATGAGATAGTAAATAAGAGTGAGATGACAGTGATGAAGATAGTAATTAAGACAGCAAGATGACAGTGATTAAGATAGTGATGATGACAGCGATGAAGACAAACTGTTTAAGGCATTGATGAAGACATTGAAGCAAACATTGAGGAAGACAGTGAATAAGACAATGTTTAAGACAGTGATGAAGATAGTAATTAAGACAGTGAGATGACAGTGATGAAGACATTGATGAAGACAGGAGACAGTGACGAAGACGGTAAGAACTACTAAGAAGACCCTAAGATGAAATTTAGATGAAAGTTAGATTACAATGAGATGACAGCGATGAAAACAGTGTTTAAAACAGCGTTGAAAACAGTAATAAAGACAGTGGTGAAGACAGTGATGAAGACAGTGATGAAGACAGTGATGAAGACAGTGATGAAGACAGTGATGAAGACAGTGCTGATAACAGTGAAACAGTGTTTATGTCCGATGAAGACAGTAAGGCAGACAGACGTTAAGTGCATACCAATAAGGAATAGAACATTATATCCTTCCCTTACTCATTGAGTTACCGTAAAGAAGCGGAACAGAATGGTGAAAAGTTATACAAGAGTCACCATTGATGTCAGAGAGACACTTACACAGGTAACTACGATAAAAACAACACTTGTCATCTGTACCATATGATAATCAAAAGTTACAAATAAAAAAACAAAATACATCGGAAAACGATCGCGGTCAATGTCGTGTTTGAATGGCGACATGTTCAGGCAGACAGGCTGTGATTATCTTTTGAGTTCCAATCAATGGGAACAGTTGGAGACAGCATCACATGATGGCAGTTAAAGTTTAAATCCGTGACATTAAATAGGTTTAGTGACTGCCAACATGTGACACAATCACGAGTCACAGACGTACCAACTGATTAAACTGTGTCACAACTTACACCAGTGTGCCCACTCAGGCGCAGCACAGAAAATATCTACTCTACGTAGAGCGGTGCGTTAATTACACTGCGGCATTACAGGGCTTGGAATATTAATACCTAAAATGTTAATATGTATTTATTTTTTATGTCTGCATGAGCGCCTTAAAGAGGTAACAGTCAACATTTACCAAAGCCATCCTTTTACAAATATCTCTATTGATTTAAATAGAATAAGATAAGATAATTTCCAATCAAATAGAAATTCAGTTTGACTACAATTGACAACCTCGGCGTAACTACTGTACTAAAACAATATAGATGAAAAATGAACAACATTCACACACGAAACACATACACACTCACAAGCAGCGCTTAATGAATTAGACTTATATGTACTTCTCGATGATGACATCTGCTCTTATAACACTCTGACCGAAAGGGGGTAAAGAAGTTTTTAAATCTTTCAGTTGTAGTCTTAATGGAAAGGAGACGACCACTTCGTTCAGATCTTATGTAACCGTTGTTTATTGGGTGCAACTTGTCTTTAAGAATTGTGAGTGTTTTGAACAAAACAGAAGGAGATTCCATTTAAATTATCCACATTTTTGTTTTTCATTTGTCGAGACAGCTCTAAACACTACATTATATCACCATGTCATATGTTATTATGTACTGTAAACACAGTACACATACCAAATATGACGCGATGCAAAGAAGAGGATCATAACCCCTTCGCAAGGATAACACGTAAGGGGACACAATATTAATGCTAACAAAGTCCTCGCTAAAATGAATTTTAATCGAGGAAAAAAATGTGACTGTTTAAATTTAATATGCTATTCATTTTACTTGTATTCGTGTTTAAATAATAAATGACACATAAATTGACATAAACTCATGTTTGTGTCTGTCCGTATGTATGAGAATGTGTTTCCAAAAAGCCTATATATTGGCCTTCTGAACTACACCCCACCTTTTGAACATCTCTGTTGTTTCGTTCTTATTCTAGTCATCATGATGCCATAGCTGTCTTCACATGATTGCTGGTCGTTCCGTGGTCACGGACTCTGCTAGCCAGCCCGCTGCCTCTCCCCCCCCCCCCTCCCCGTTGTTTGAGAGAATTGGGTTAGGATGTAGATAAACTTAACACTGAAAGAACATCAGAAATTATGTAAAACATTTTACTAACATCGCATTCTTTGTTCCATTGTTGTTGTTTTGTATCTAACAACATCCATTAGTTATTAAGAGAAAAAAAATCGCTCTATAAGTTGTCTTTTAAAAAAAAAGTAATGTGTTCATTGTTCAGAACTTTCTTTCTGCGTTGCTTATTATCACAGTCGTCAAAACCTTCTTTGTTTGTATTGCAAGTTTTCACAACTATTATTGAACCTTATCACGGAGACTAATTCCCCCCTGGCATATAGGAGCTATTTTGTAACTGCGGACTTTTCTTTAAAAGATTTCAATGTTTAAATCATACAAGGTTGAATTAAATTCAAGTATAAGCTTGTGACAGACAACACCTACTGATACAGGTCATGATGGACACTTGGTAAGGTCATCCCGTCAGTTGAACAGTTCGTAAATGTCCCGCCCCCCCCCCCCCCCCCCCCCCACTATGGTTTCAACGCCTGGGGACATATTTATTCCCCCCATTAAACACAAGTTCAGAAAAATACATGCCGAGAAATAAATTGGGGGGGGGGGATAATTTGAGTTAATAACATTTAAATCTTCCTTAAGGATGAGGGATGGTCAAGGAGTCTACAGAACTGGTTTACTCTCGCTCACTTACACACCTCGAGAAATGATAATGTGTAGTAATGTCATTACACACTTGTCATTACACACTCGTCACCTGTTCATTCGTTTTGGAAAATTTTATTTTCTAACCGCAAATTTGTAACTTTTTGGTATTAAGACCGAAGAAACATTGTGAAGAAAAGAAAGCCAAGAATTTGATGGTTTTACACACAAAGTGGGAGAGAAACGTGAGAGAAAGCAGAGTAATTGATGGTTTTACAC
>JADKLZ010000130.1:30890144-30902425 GCA_021533235.1 Biomphalaria straminea | reverse complement strand
CAGAGTCTGATCTGTCAGTATCACTTGGGGGAGTTTCAGAGTCTGATTTGTCAGTATCAAATGGGGGAGTTTCAGAGTCTGATTTGTTAGTATCAAATGGGGGAGTTTCAGAGTCTGATTTGTTAGTATCAAATGGGGGTAGTTTCAGAGTCTGATTTGTCAGTATCAAATGGGGGAGTTTCAGAGTCTGATTTGGCAGTATCACATGGGGGAGTTTCAGAGTCTGATTTGGCAGTATCAAATGGGGGAGTTTCAGAGTCTGATCTGTCAGTATCAAATGGGGGAGTTTCAGAGTCTGATATCACTTGAAAGGAGACTCTTCATCGCCTCTTTGCTTGAAAGAAGGTCTACTTTGTTATTGTATTTTTACTTATTATGTTATCTATCTAGCGAATTTGAATGATCCTTTGCTTATTACAAATTATCTATCATAATCTATGAACTTGTTTAATAATCATTGACCTAACAAGTCAACTTATTTTGGATTAATCGTGACTTTAAATAGTTTTCTATTGTTGAACAAAATAATCTTAGCTTCAGAAGGAGTTTGGAACACCGAATTATTGACCCAATCTAGTTTGTACTTTATTATCAAGGTACCATATTGGGATATACATTAAAATACTATAAAAGGCATATTATACGTTTGGCTAAACCGTAGCTTGTTCTTTCAATAAATCTCTTGTGTTTTCAAGTCTGTCAAGTCTCAGAAAAGATTAAAATTACAAAAATGACGGTGATATTGTTTATTGTTCTACTCTTCCTCTCCCATCTGTTCAGCACTTCGTGGGGTGACCTTCGTGTTTAGACTACGTGTTGCCGGCCACACGAGTTCCCTGAACACCATGACGCAAAGTCAGTGCCTCAAGTCTGCTAGCTGCCAGATCTGTTGGTACATTTTATTTGTTACAACATTATCTGGAAGAAGAAGAAGCGAGTGTAGGGGAAAAAATAAAGCCCCTTATAGCCCTACCCCTCTCCAATACGAACCAAAGCCTCGGTTGACAGGCAGGTCTTGAGTATTGGCAGACGCGAGAACAGCAGAGACGGGGGGGAAATGGTAAAGGCATATATCTCGCGCTAACAGTACGCGTTTAATTTTTTTTTTAATGTGGGCGGGACTGGACAACGTCGCCCCGCCCTTTTTTCCAAATACGCTGGCATCAGTCAATAAGCGACAGTTGACTGGGCGAGATAGAGGGCTGACTCGTTAGGTGGAAATCTAGCCGTGGAGAAATAAAAAAATAGAGGTAAAATGCTAAACCCCTTCCACCCCTTTTCTAAAACTGTTTTGAGGAAAAGGAAAGAGTTAGAGAGAAATAGAGAGAATTGAAGGAAAAAAAAAAGCTGAAAAAATATGACAGGCACAATCTTTGAATGGTTATAGCGCTGGACGAGAAGGGGGACTAACCGCGTTTAGTCGTAGCAGACGAGGTGAGACGCAGGGTTCGAGGATCGCTCGAGGTTAGCTACCATCAACATCGGCACTTCAAGAAGTGACTTGGCTTGATTTTCAGGTTTTTTTTTACTCTTCTTATTAATTTTCGACGTTCCAATTTTTATGTGTTAAAGAATCCGCGAAGCCGTGTGCACGCCGCCGTCGCAGGGTCGGAGACATCACTTCAGGCGATTAGGCAACACTTGACATCACTCGCTGCCAGCTATTTCTGCCCCTGAGCCATGGAGGATCAAACCGCGTCTTAAGGTGTCGTGGAACCCCCCAACGTCTTCTTAATTGCATACGCCTATGTGTCACTTAGCTTGATTTCAATGCACGGGACTTAGCCAAAATTTTATAGCAGATGTTTTGAAAAAAAAAAAACCATTCAACGATTAACAGTGTGAAGTCAGCAGTCTATCTATTGGAATAACACTTGTGATTTATATGCATTTATAAATTTTTATTGGCCCGTGTGGTTTACTTTGTGCTGGTTACGTATTTTTACTTTGTGCTGTATTCAACTTAGCGTGCCGTGTTATTCTTGATCGTTAAGATGTGTTTGTGATTTGATGGATTTAAATCTACTCCTTGTTGGAACTAGCAGCTGTCCCATTCACTAGTAGTTGACCACTGTGAACACACAATGCAGTACTTAGTAGTCGATAATATTCGTTTATTATTATAAATAAATTGTAGGTACAATAATGAACGATTTGACATCTTAGGATATTCAGGAGCCAGAGAACTATGGCTGTCATTGATGAGTTCAGAGGTCATCAGATAATTACCTGTATGCTGTCACCTGTCTCTAATTAAACAAGAACCGTAATTAAATCTCAGATTGTGTGTTTCCATCGCTTCGCTTGTTCAGTGTTTAAAGGCGAGAAACATTCAAAAGGATTATCCCCAGTGGCTTGACTTCCAGGCGAGTAAGGTCCAGTCGTGTCCAGTTCAGAATTCGGTAGGGCACTGGGATATACATCATTGACGCCATCATGTCCTTCCTGGCACTGGAGACGCCGCAACCCTGGCAGGTAAGACAATAGAGCAGACACCTACCACCACAATCTCATAGTACGTAAATAACCATTTTAAAAGCATCGGCTTTGTCAGTCTGAAATCGTGAAAAATAATTTTAAAAGCGGTTTAAATATTTTAACCATAAAAAAAAATCTATTGGTACCCGACATATTTAGAGCGAGATAAGCCTGAAATTATTCAATATTATTGCAATGGAAAAGTACAAATGAAAAGATTTGAACTGCAAGATTACACGTTGGCTTTAAGCTGCCCACTCAACAGGTTTTCAGATCAAAGACTTTGGACAAACAGAAACATTAATATAAACAACCCGTTGCTTAGGAAACCGAATCGCGGCGTTTTGTTTAATCGAATTGAAATATATTTGTGTGTGTGTGTGATTTATATATGTGTATGTGTATGAATGGATGTCGCTCAAACTCAACTCTCTCAAGTTTGGTGATTTCACAAGAATATCATCTTGTCACGGACACCTATGTCCAGTTAAACCAATGTCCAGTGAAACCTATGTCCAGTTAAACCTATGTCCAGTTAAACCTATTTCCAATGAAACCTATGTCCAGTTAAACCTATGTCCAGTTAAATCTATGTCCAGTTAAACCTATGTCCAGTTAAACCTATGTTTAGTGAGTCATTGTCCCAATGCCTCTGATTTTGTTAGTTCAAAACTATTGGTAGTTCATTTCAATGTACCTCTGATTGAAAGAAGATCAACAAGAAATGTTTACGAAATGTTTACGAACTATGAAGAGGATTCGGTACCCTGCTACATACACGTACACACACACACACACATAAAAATATATTTGAAGAATTAAAAACTACATTCATATCGCCAGAACAAAGTACTTTTTAAGAAAGTGTTTGAATATTTATTTATGCCGTACATAATCGTATTACTATCTATTAAAGCTTTGAGTATAAGTCATTATCTTATCTTTGTTATTTCACGTTGGTTTAGGAACTAAAATATTTAAGTATAAGAAAAAAAGATGACAACGACAGAACTTTGGGTGTAGCAATTATTTCGGGTTTAGCGATCAAATACGTCACTCTGCTTTCAAGTTCGTAATGTAAAAAAAAAATATAAATGATATATAAGGAGAGATAACACTTTGATAGAGTGGATGTTCATGGCTATAGTTTTTCGGAGATCAATAATGAAGCAGAACCTTCGATGTGTTCAATTATCTATAATTTTGTATGTAAAAAGAGGTCCACAAAAATGAGGTTTATTGATGGTCTTATTTATATTTATTAAAAAATACACAAAATACATAAATACATTCCGGTATACTGTAGACGAAGTCTCTACTTTAGACAAACATTTTATTCAGGCTATTTGAAAGGGGTGGTGGTGGCGGTTTATCGAGTTCAACTTCAGTTCTATACAAGCTTCTATATCTACACTTTTTGTTTTGTTATGTGTACACATTTGTTTTGAAAATACAATGAAGCAAGAGCAAAAAAAAAAAAAATGTGTGCCGCGTAGTTTATACTTAAATGTCTCTTAGTCAAAGTTCAACACTAGGTGCTAATACTAACACTAACCATCTGGATGTATTTTTAAAAAAATACAAACTTAAATATTGAGTTCCTGTGTTTCGACCATGCTTTAATTTGTACATAATGGTGGCGTTTGGAGCAATTTCTCAAGAACAGTGGTATTTAACATTGTTTCGTCCGGAGTCATATCTATTTCCAGAGACATAAATAAATATAGACTGGGAAAAGGAAGTAACTTCATGTAACTTGAAAACATGTATATCTATTGAATTCGGATTTCCGAATTATGAAAAGTTTAAAAATTGCATGATCTTCAGTCTTAGAGATTAAACACAATTTATAGACATAAAATTAACAATTGCAATGCACAATTATTGGCCAGTCTATACTTATTTATGTCTATGTCTATTTCGCGGGCCTATATATATTAAAGACACATAACTACGTCACGGGCCTACATATATTTAAGACACGTATCACTGACCTATCTATACTTCAGACACATATCTATGTAACGGGCCTATACATTTTTAGACACTAAATCTATGTCAAAGACCAATATATATATTAATATATTATTTCAAATACCTATGTCAAGGTCCTATATGCCCTTTATAGTTCAGACACATATCTATGTCACAGGCCTATATATATATATATATTTAAAGACACATATATATGTCACGGCCTATATATATATATATATATCGTATCTATGTCACGGGCCCATATAAACTTCAGACACATATCAATGTTACGGGCTGCATGAACGTAACAAATCCTCGAGTCCAGTGCTGCCTTCACGACTTCATTTAACACTGCGGGCGGAAGTTTCCAGGGACAGGATAGTATCACGCCAGGGACGTAGCTTGGGGGACCGCATCTCTAGAATAACATCATCTGCGGGCAGGGTTTGAACCTAGATCAACCATTTCAACAGCCAACCAAAAGTCCATCTAGCCTTTCCATTGAGGACAAGATGGCTGCTATTGACCCGTTTCAATGCATTAACAATTAATTATTGAAATTCGCAGGTCAACCATTTATTCATATAACTACATCATATTGATGGATTCTATTTATAGAAGGGCAATCAATAATTTCTCGTTCGTCTAGTTAAACTCAATCTGTTTTGGTTGCATCGTGATACCATCTCATTGTCTGTGTTTGGTCTAGTATAGAGCGTTGTTGTAAAATGATAAACCTTAATATAGGTCATCTGCATACAGTGAGGAGTTGTCTACCCATGTTTATTTTTTGTTCTGTTAAGTAGTCGGATTAAATTGCAAGCTTTGACTTGAAGTAATATTATTTTTATGCAAGTTTTCTATTGTGCCGCTGACAATCTTCCATCTTTTTTTTTTCTCTTTTTCAGTGACTCTCTTTTTCTTGATGTCACTTTTTTTGTATTCAGTGTGAACATTTGGGAACATGTTCTCATAGTCGGTCTGTTCTCAAAGCATCCCCCTCCCGCCCGATACCCAATTCTTTCTCAAATTTGTATGACATGTAAACGTTCACAAATAATGCCTATGACTTGGTCCTGTACACAACACAACCCCAGTCTGCCATCAGCGCCACACCTTGGCTGCTACCTTATCTCCCCCATTTACCATCGATAAGTTATTGACATTCATAAACAGAACTTCGGAGCAGCTATAGCCAATCAATGGCCACTGGTTTGGACTCATCAGCGTGTTAATCTCCATTAAAACACACGCACGCGCGCACAACCTCATTGGTCTACATTGAACTGAACCTTTAACTCATCCAAATGAGCTCAGTTGACCGTGGCGTTAACTCACACACAACTAGCTCCCCCCCCCCTCCTCCTTCTACCACACGCTTGGCGCAGTGTGTTGACTTGTCTTGTGTTTACCTAATGCATCAACTTACTCATTTCATGAGGGGAGAAGGAGGAGGAGGAGGAGGGGGAGGCTACCTTGTTTCTTAATGAGACCATTTCCACTCTCCCTCCTCCTCTCTTTGCCCTGTGTCAATTTTATCAAAGCCTTGCCCAAGATTTATCTCTACTCTCACACGCGCGCTGGCTCACACACTTTACACACTGCACTCACATCTACACCAGCACACCTGACTACTTTGTCCTCTCATTACGCACCGGCTGCGGCTGGGGTGACGATTGGAACTGGTCAATACTCTCTTCACGGCCCCGGTACAACCGGAGCTGTACCGTACGTCCGCCCCCGCTGGTTCTCGTGTTGGGACAAGGTGTCGATTGGTTTGTTCTGTCGCATCCGTGGCTGAGTGTAAAGTAGGGCAGCTTACTGGAACTCTTTCTGGTGGGTTTCAGTCTGAACC
The DNA here is from genome assembly GCA_021533235.1 of Biomphalaria straminea. Classification (NCBI taxonomy): domain Eukaryota; kingdom Metazoa; phylum Mollusca; class Gastropoda; family Planorbidae; genus Biomphalaria; species Biomphalaria straminea. The sequence continues at coordinate 30,896,115 of JADKLZ010000130.1, read as the reverse complement.
TCCAGTAACATCTGTAGACATTCTGATTGCAACGCAGAGGTGTAACAAATCGGACATGATCTTATAATTTACAGACTTGCATTGAAAAAGGAAGATCATAAGAATGGAACGGGTTGGCTGAATCAGCCAGAAACAAACAATGATGAACACGTGGATACGCTTAGGACGTATTAATCTTGTTTATTGAAAGAACGTCTTTTCCTTATAAGATAAGATAACAATAATAATAAAATAATTGTCCTGCAGTAAATCTATTATACAATTCTGACTCTCACATGCAAACCAGCAAGAGCATAAAACAAATCAAACAAAAAATAAAAATCCATATACATTTGAGGTTAAGCTTAAAAATACACCATACAGTCAGTAAATTTATTCAACATTTGCCAGGACCACGTCTTTTCATTCATTACAATTTTAAAACTTCTTTTTCTGTGTCAGTTATCTAGTTAGAGTACTCTGATAAACTCTTTTTCTAATCTGTGACGGCTAATCTTAAAGCTGTTGTTCCTTTCATTAATCCGCTAATACTTTATAAGACGGTTAATTAGGTTGATTCGGTTGGATTCGGTTGATTCGGAGGCTCGGTGGCTGAGTGGTAAAGCTCTTGGCTTCCAAACTGTGGGGTCGCGGTGTCGGTGTCAAATCCTGGTGAAGGCTGGGCCCCCCATGCGGGGCCCCGGGGCAACGGTGAGTAAGAGACCCACGGGTTCTCCGAAAAGCGGATAGCGCTGGACACCAACTCGAGGGTTGGTCTGGTTCTCCTGGGGCTCGGATGATTCGCGGGTCTCTTTTTTTGGGCAAGAGCTGGCCTGACTGGTGAGGCCTTCGCGGGCTGTATCGGGCGGGTCGGCTGGCGCCCACGAGCTAGGCTCTAACTAGCCCGTCCCCTGTGAGGTAGTAGAGTATCGCGCTTCCCAACAGTAGGTACGAAACTGGGGATATCAAACAACCCTCACAGAACCACTCCTCACGTAAATGAACACTGGTGAAGGCTGGGATTAAAATTTTCGGGATCTTTAGGGCGCCCCTGATTCGACCCAGCACTAATAGATATATGACGTTTAGAGTTGGGAAAAAAGTAGAGGTGGTTGGTCGTTGTGATGGACACATAACACCCTCGTTAACCGTTGGCCAAAGAAACAGACATTTACATCATATGCCCTTAAGATCGTAAGGTCTGATAGAGGAACTGTACTTTTTTTTTACTCTTAGGTTGAATTCAACAAAATTCGACAATCTTAGCAAAGAAGATTAAAGCCATGATATTTTATAATGATTAATTAATGACTTTTCAATTTTCAGATTGAATATTTTTATAAAGTGTTTTCAAACATGTTCAACACAAAATGTATTTAAACACCTACTTTTAAAACTGTAGTTGAAGCTAGGGGCTACCAAATGTTAACATTATTATCAAAATTGGGGTCCACAAGCACTACTGTATAGTTGACGCTAAGAACGCAATAAGACAACATTAAAGTAAAAATTAGGGCCACTTAATGTCAACATTGTAGTAAATGATAGGGCCACTTAAAGTTTATATTTCAGCAAAAAAGGGCAACCAAAAATTGACATTATTGCTTAAGTTAAAAGCCACCAATATTATTATCAAAGTTAGGGCCACAAAATGACAACATTATAGTAAATACTAGGGCCCCAATCAGGGCCGGTCCTAGAGGTTGCGGGGCCCTATGCGAAACGGATTGCGCGGGGACTAATTTGGGTTTTGATAAGAAAAATAAGTGAAAATTAAGATTTCGTATTAGAAATTAAGTTCGTCTTTGCATTTTACTTATGCTTTACTAAGTACAAAATCATTGTCTAATTAACTAGACGAGTCATCTAAAGTAGATGATAGTTTTCCAACAAAAAGCCGATATACATTCAGATCTGACTTTTAGATTTACTATCGACTAGAAAAATAATAAAAAGCAAAATCCTTTAATAATAATTTAAAATGGTTTCATTTAATAATTTGCACATAGAATCCGCATCCATCGCGCGGGGCCTTTGAAAGTGCGGGGCCCACTGCGGCCGCATAGGTTGCAGTGGCCTAAGACCGGCCCTGGCCCCAATAACGAACCCTGATTCCGAGTCGGTTTCCCGTTGTCTTAACGCCAGTCTTTCAATGATGAGCTGAACAAGAAAGAGGAAGAGAGTGGTGGAGGCAATATTAAGACCGGAAATGACGCACAGAATGCCCAAGGCACAAAACGTAACAAATTATTATTTTTCTTCTTTTTTTTATTACATTTGAAATTTGTTCAGAAAAAAATAAAATGTAGGCGTATGTGTTTGTGTGTGTGAGAGAGAGAAGAAAAAAAGAGGCAAGATGTTTGACATTTTTTTTATTACTTTTATTTTATTCAATTTTTTAAAAAATTCAATTCAGTTTATAAGAAAGAAAAGTCTGGCGGAGAATAAAAAAACACGACAATATAAAAGTCAGAGAACAAATGGTTTTGAAGAGAAATATAGGACAATCAAACTAAGAAATGTGACATCAAGTGACCACCCGGCTATTCACACAATATATAAATAAACCACTTTATGTAGTAGCTAGAAAGTTTGGGTTCGCTTCTACTTTATAGTCTTTCATTGTGTGGAATATGTCGTGCGATGTTTTATGTGCGATGTGTGATTTATCATGAGCGATGTACGGTGATGTTTGATTATATTTAGTGATGTATGATGTGCGATGATGGTGCGTGATATGTGATGTATTATGTGTAATATAAGATGAAATGTTAGCCTATTTATTTCCAAAAATGTAGTTATCAAAAAAAAAAAAAAAAGAATCCGAGTGGAAAGCCCAAACCCCTAATCTCAACGTAAAAAACTGAGCAAGCGCAAGTTTTGAATGGATTACTCTGCTCTCTATAGATACTTTCATTGAGATTAGGACTGGCTTGGGGCTTCTATGTACATGTTTATGCTCTGGTATAGTTTTGTGTTTTACGTGAAGCTTGGTTTTAAAAACAAGACATGGGTTTAGCGAAGTGGTGGTTTTAAATAAATTAAATAATTTTGTTCTTAAATAGCAGAAAGGAATATATTATGTAATTATCGTTTTTTCCCCTTTTACCGGTATAAGCTTTGTTTTTAAAAAGTATTCCTTTTAGCGTTTTTTTTTCTAATTTATAAAAACACAATATTTAATATTTTTTTATTGTATATATTTTTAATTCTGTAGCCTATAAGTATTCTTAATAATATTACAATATTTAAAAAAATATGTTGATACAAATTTGGAAGATGATAGTATTGTAATTTCATAACATTAGTGAAAAGTATAACTGGAACACCTTTTTTCCTTCTATTATTTAACATGAAAAACTAAAGTTTAAGGAATTCATTGCACAATCGTCTTCATAGACCTCATTAACTCTTTCTCTCCGAACTGACGATACCAACGTTGATTCCACCAGAATGTGGTAAATAATTACGGAGAGAAAGAGTTCAGGCAAATGTAATGGATATTTTATTATCGCTTCTATTATCGTTCTAGTTGCCCATTACTTACTGTCACATCTTACAGAATATATATATGTTAGTGAATAGCAGTGACGTGGTGGTTTCTGAAAGAAAAGATTTCGCCTCTTGATTGTCGTGAAATCCTTGAATTCATCCTTTCGTTGAGAAAGTGCTGGCCACGTGATGCTGGTGAGATTTAGATCATCTTCTCCGAGGCTCTGAAAGGGTAACAAAGCAAAATAATTTATTAATTAATTAATGATTTAAAGACCCTGTGAAAAGATTTATTAAATTTTAATTAGATAGCTTTCAAAATAATTTCAAATTGGGGACATTTATGATGACAGTCACTCGGCCACTTACGACTGTAAAGCTTACTATAAATGCATAAAGTGGTCATCAGTTGTTTTCTTTTTTTCCTTTGGTTGAGGGGAAGCAGAAGTGTATAATGTATTCACGCTGGATCACGTGCTGCTAGGGGCGCATAACCACTAACAATTAAGTCTAAGTTTGTTCAACCACTAAATATTTTGTGAGTTTAAAACTAAACGCTCGTAGCGCTTATACACGAACCCGCCAAACCAAATATGCCCCACGAGTACGCTTCGGAAACGACTCGATTATCTCTTTTGTCTGTAGTGTTTCGTATGTTGTCCACACAATCCTCTGGTAAACAATGACCTGACGTTGAACAAGGCTAACTCTTAGACTTTCTTGTGATTCACGGTGCATACGTTCTGAGTTGACCGCAATGAACCTTTTCGAATCAGAAACTGTCTATTGTCCTCGGCTCTATGGAACCAGTGTATTTATTATTAAAGCCGTACTTCTGAAAATGTTCCCTACAACAGCGTGGAGTTTAAGACCAGTCAAGGAGAGTTTTACTATTTGCATTTTCCTCGGGTTATTGTTTTGTTTTCTTTAATTCTGATCCGAGTTTTTAGAAAACAGAAGGATTTCTGCTTGAAATATATATATCTTGAAATTTTAAAAAAGTTTAATCTTTGCCAACCAAAGAAAAGGCACAATATAATAATAAATGGCTCAGATACCAAAAGCACATCATTTATAAATGAGAGTCAGAGCTGCTCAGCTATTTCAATTAGAAAAAAATAAAGTAATATTAACAAAGAGAAAATATTCTATCTACAAAAGACATCAAAATCAAAGAGTATTCACAAACACATCCATGAAGTGGGGATAATTCTCACGATGATTGCAAGTATAGTATTTTATCTGTTTCTGTGTAAGTAGACATATTCCTATCTATCGTGATGTCAAATAATCTATTCATGTATAAGGTATATAAGGTTTATTGGAGGTCTAAGCAGAAACGTACTTTAAAAAACAACAACAACAGAGTGATGTCCCTTCCTTGTTCCTACAAGAAACCTCCATTTTCACAATTAGCGTTTAAAACAAAAAACAGAAGCTTGAAGACCACAAAAAAGAATGCGTTGTGGGTAGTAACAAGAACAGGTGGACCTCGAGCCGGTTACGCTCTGTGTTCCTCCAGCTTTCCCTCAGTAAACATTTCACAGATGGTTAACGCAGGTAACAGTTTGGAAAAAATCAGATTTTTTTGTCCACTAGTGTTTTACGGCTCTACTAACTAATTAATTAACTGCTTGATGTATTTTCTTCGATCTTTTACATTTACATTTGCCTATCCTTAGTCTGCTGGACTGTTGGGGCACCACGCAAGATTCGTCGACATTCCTTCTCCATTCCTCTCTGTCCTTAGCCTTAGTTAGAGCCTCCTTCAAAGGCATGCCCGTCCATTCTTTTATGTTGTCCTCCCATCGCTTTCTCTGTCTGCTTCTTCTTCTTTTTCCTGGTACTGTTCCCTGAAGGAAGGTCTTAGCATCGATCTAGCGATAAGTAATAAACTATACCTTAAAACTAATTTTCTCTCCATTCGAGTACAGATCGTTATGTAGATCTCTATTTCTTCACATCTTCTCTGCTTTCAGATTGGGAACATAACCTGTTACCTGTTACCTATCCCTTAGTCTGGTGGACCGTTGGGGCACCAAGCAAGACTTGTGGACCATCTTTCTCCATTCCTCTCTATCCTTTGCCCTGATAACAGAACATAACAGGCAGCAACAAAAACAAAAAAGTTTTCTTCGTTTGAAAAATTTAATGACTTTCGTAAGAGCCTATGTTTTACTCTTGACAAATCTTGAATAATAGATTTTAAAAAAAAGTGGAACATTTCCCCCCCCCCATTGCCCCCCTACCCATGAAAAAAATTATAGTTAAACGAATGTTAAATTTATTTAACTCTTAGTGAATAGGGCCCACATGCGGAAATATCCGCTGACTGTCTCTTCAAGATAAAGATTATCAGAACCAAATTTAATTTTATAAGATAAAAGTTTAAAAAAAAAATTATAACGGTCCAACTAGATTTCGTTCCTGTGTGGCCAAACAGCTAGTATAATTGTTTTCCTAAAGATGTTTTCCTAAAGATGTTTTCCTAAAGATGTTT
>JADKLZ010000130.1:30861150-30882423 GCA_021533235.1 Biomphalaria straminea | reverse complement strand
GTCCTATTTCAAAATAAAACCCCATGTCCTATTTCAAAATAAAAACCAAATATTTGTTTTAAGTGTCGATCAAGTTTGTTTCGTTAACACCAAACATTGTAGGCAGTTATTGCGTCATACGAATACATAGTCCAACTTTTCAATAAGACGCCGTCTAGTCCAAGTCATACTCTGTGTTGGTCTGTAAGGGCAGAGTCGAAATATCGAGCTCGCACGCGCGGTCTCGCGCCTGGTTGTTGTGGAGTAAATTAGCAAACAGTGCTCACTCGATAACCTTCTTACGGTTCGATACTCCAGGACTCACCCCCCCTTTTTTCCCATCTCCGACCATGTCAGGATGTAGACCAGTCGATCGTACTCCGGCCCTTCCACGTTCATTACTTGAGCCCCTCACCCCCCCTCCCCTCTTCTTAGCCTTCAGAGATTCTCGCTGGTGGCCGGACAAGACTGGGGGAGTTGTCACCTCTTTGCATCGGCACGGCCAACAAATCTCTTTTCACGATCCGCTAGAAAATAAAAAAAAAATATTCGATGAACCATCGGCAAATGAGATCGTTTGACTCCCCCCGCCCTACCCCACCCATCTCTCTCATACTCTTCTCTTGGGTGCCGGTTATTACGTTTGCCTCATTCGTTCCCGCACCGCCCCCTATTCGCCACAAATTCAATTCGATTTCCCCGGCCAAAGGCCCAGCCTCAGACTACAATGACACAAAAATATTGAGACTGTAAATGAAGAAATAAAACCAAATGAATGGAGTTTGGCATCACAATTAGAAACTAAAATTCAGTTTTAATTCTACACGCATTTAATAACATTCATATAAAAAAATACGAAAAAAAAAGAACAAAAAAAGATTATATTAATGTGTATGAATCAGTCAAATAACTAAATTTACAATACATCTAGAGTCTAGACTAACAACAATACATCTGTGTGATTAGAAATAGTTTGTTTAGCGCAATTACATGCTTTTAAGTTCTCAATACGCTATGATCCTATCACTTGTCTGGACCAGTTGGAAAGGGGGGGGGGAAAGAACGGGGTATCTGGGTGATCGCTTTTGAAATGTTTTTTTTTTTTTTGTTTTTTTGAAAATGGAACGACCTGAATTCGAACTTGTGGTCTAAAGCCTTCTTAGACTATGCAAGCCAACACGGTAACCACTTTGCTAGCGAAGAGTCTATGAACATTGAAGATTGTCTAGTTCTCTATTGTTTCTTTTTTCACGTTTGTGTTCACTAAGCCAGAGACGCCAGCCTTATATAAAAGGGAACAAATTCAGCTTAAACCATTACTTCAGTCGAGTACGATTTCTTTCCCTTCGCTGAGATTTTAAAAAAAAAAGTAATTTATTACCAATATTTAATTAACTAATTTTTTTAATTCATTATTTGAGTTGTCATGTAAATAAAATAATTGTGCAAAATGTCAGCTTGATACCAATTTGGGGTCAGATAAATCACATGCAGAAACTATGGCCAAACAGGCAGAGGCACAGACAGACAGACAGACTGACTGAATTGATATAAGCTTTGTAAAAAACCTAACAGTAGAACAGCGGAAATATTTTGGTCTAGGCTACAAAATCCATTTTAAAATATATAGATTTTTTAAATCTATGATTTCTTAAATGATAGACCAATAACAATTTACACTTACAAAAAAAATATTAAGGGAAATAATAAGTAGAGAAACAAGGAGTATCAAACAAACTGTGATTGTTAAATGACATGGAGTTATCGATCATGTTCTAGCTTCCTGATGTCAGACCTATCGTGTCATTAAGGCTAAATAGTAGAGTGAAAGAGAGAGACCGAAAAGATGGTAACTCATAACATAGCTATACCTACCATCTCCCTTGGGGCGATGCGGTTGACGTCAAAGTCTAAAGTGGTCTCAGTTTGGAGGCTGGCTAAGAAGGGGGGTAGAATGGGGATCTATTTTGGGGATCAGCTTAATAAAGAGTTAGGGCTAGATTTAGGGCTCATTTGTGTAACATTTATAAATTAAAATCTCTTGGAAGTTTCAACAATCTCTCCAAATAAAAAAAAAATCATTTTATGGATCAAAGCTTCACAAAAAAGATGAAGAATTTTACTTTACAAAGAAAAGATCGTCTCTCGAGCATAGACACAGATAAATATAGACTGGAAACAAGGCAGTTACTTTATGTAACTTGAAAATATGTATATCTATTGTATTCGGATTTCCGAATTATGAAAAAAAATAAAAAATTGCATGATCTTCAGGCTTAGAGATTAAACAAAACTCATAGACATAAATAAAGTACACACGAACGCAATTCACAAATTTTGGTTTCATAAAATCTCTCTTATTGGCCAGTCTATATTTATTTATGTCTATGCTCTCGAGACGTAAAATGCCACAGACCACATTATACGGAAAAAATCATTTTAATCACTTTTTAAATAAAAGTTAATGTCAGCCATTTTTTTTTAAATGGAAGAAAGAGAAGTTCTAGGAGAAAGATAAACTCTGAAAATCTTTGTCCTCTGTCCTGTCTTTGTCCTCTGTCCTGTCTTTAAATTATCTTCAATAGCCTAACCCTAATTTAAGTTTTATTAAGACTTAGGTTAAAATATTCAAAATAAATAAGATATTCTCCGCCTTATATTTTTAAAAGCACGATAACAATTGAATTGAATTTCACTCTAACGACACAAAGTCCAGTTGTCCAGTTGTCCAGATGGGGAAACAACGCCTCTTTACGAGAAAACATATTTTTTAATCCTTTAATTAGAAATCATAAAATAATTCAACACGCCTTATTAACATGCAGTAGAACTTAATTTTTAATAATTGACTCACCAAAGTACATCTAACATTAAACTTTAAACTTTATTGACTGACTCCGATTACTGTTTTCCCTTCTATTCATACTTTCTCAAAAATTAGCTTCACACATAGACAGGAAAGATCCAGTATCATTGAGTCTCAAAGATCCCCGCTAACTTTTAACTCCTTCGACTATTTTAGTTCTATTGAAAGATTACTGTTGTTTCTGGCAATGAAAACACGTGTTTATTAACACAGTTACAACGACCTTGACACTTATTATTACATCTATGATTTTTTGAAGCACTTCCGCTTGTAGCACAAAGTAATCTTATTTATTTCTTGACGTTAAAGTTCTGGACGTTCCTTCAATAAGATAAGATTATTAGACATCTCATCGAAAACCTTCTGATGAACCGCTGAGGGTGACTTCGAACCCTGGACAATCGTGATGACTGATTAGAGTGCATACCACACTACCATGCTGCCAGTAATCTAAATCTCTAATAACGAAAATGTCTCTGAAATAAGAAAAGGAGTCTGAGGAAAGCTTAATACCAATCTTTAAATATACAGATAAGATAATGTTTATTGATACAAACTAACGGATATTCATTCTGACTATTTTTGACTACCTCGGCGTAACTACTGCAATAATAAAATATAGACGCAAATACGAAAAAACATTCACATCAAATATTGTACAATTTAATTTGAAAAAAAAATGAGATGGCAGCTTAGGGAAACGACTTCCTATTAAATTGTTAGAGCCTTACTTTTGGAGCTTTAAAGGTAAAGATTTAAAATTACATTTGACAAGCCGAAGCTGACATCTTTGAAAGAGTAGATAGCATCTTTTGTTTATTCTTAAATTACTGTACACCCTCTAGTTAGGCGACCACTTACAACTGTTGCTACCAAGGGAAAAGGCAGAACGTTAAGCAATACGAAAAGGGAAAGTTTTACTGTATTCTTTTTGACTGAGAATGAACATTTTGGTTTTGTTCTTATTTTGTTCCTTTGGAACATTAGAAAATATAGACAAAGCAATATGATGCAAGGGCCCAACACTGGGGGCCCCCTCACTGTAAGCCAGGACCTAGTCAAGCGTTAACGGTGTCAGATGATATCAATCCAGTCAAACTGATTTGCTTCAGGGGATGTTTCTGAAATGGCGTTGATTTTTTTTTATTTTAGTTGTGAGGGGGAGGGGGGGAAGACGCTGAGGGAGGGGGGGGAGCAAGGCAATGTAAAAATAGAGGGGTTGTGGGGGATTACATTTTGACGACTAGATGGCGGCAGGGCGATCTTTATGGGTACTTGTCATCCCTAGACGGCCCAGCAATAACCATTTTGAGAGCACCTATCTGATGGGCTTTGTGGACTGAGATGGGGAAAGGTAAGGAGGTTGCGGAGTCATGGAAGACACAGAAGTTCGATAGATTGCCTATAGATCAAAAAATGGCATTTCTGGGTGTAAACGTTGATGTGGATCAGGGAGCGCCAGGGAAAAAAATCTGTGCGTGTGTGTGTGTGTAAGTGTGTGTGTGGAAAGAAGGCAAGGTCAAAGTCTGCATGTAAATGGCAATATGTTAATCCTGTTTTTCTACTAGGAGTCGAGAGTTCAAACACTTCTGCTTCGTATTGTTGCTGTTCAGTGGATGAATACAGCATCAGTAAAACACTGCAGAATACATTTCATATTAATATTAACTCGATCAACTGCGTCAATGGGTGGGAAGCGTGGTCGAGAGGCCCAGAGGCACTTGGCTTGGCTTGGCTACCTAGAAAGGGGCTCGAGGTTCGTCACCCGACTCGGGCAGAGTTGTGTTTACTAAGCGCCTAAAGGCAGCACGGAAAACCAACTCCTAGATACCCCCCCCCACTGGTCCACAAATGAGATTGGACCAAAGCGCTCTGAGCATGCTATTAGCATGAAAGTAGCGCTATATAAAAGCAATAATAAGAATAAGAATAATAATGGGTTCGGGCGACAGGGCGAAACTTTGTTAGCCAGGCGAGTTGAGTTTAAACCTTTCAGAAAGAATGACGCTGTAGACCAAGTACAATGCACTTAAGTTGGAATGGGGGAGGGGAGGGAATATGTCGCCATACTAAAAGTGACGTACTCACCAAGCGTGTCCTCCTTCCTCTCCTCCCTCCCCTCCTCTCTCGTCACATAACCACCGCTGTCCTCCAGCTGATGTCTTATCAACACGACAACAAAGACCCGGGTGGGGTGAGTGCACGAGCCGTGAAATTGCCAATGTAACTTCCTTGGATTCACGGCCGCTGCCTCTCCGGAGACTTCCGACATGGTACTTACAGTCTGCACGCCGTTGGAGGAAGAAGAGGGGGAGGGGAAGGTAGAACTTTAGGAGCTCTGTACGACGAACACACTCTTCGTTTTAACCCCTTTCATCCATCCCTCTCCTCCCTCGACCACCCCTAGCTCTCTCTCTCTATCTATCGAGCCTTATCGAGTCTTTTTTTTTCTCCGGAGACACACATTTAATGGAAAAAGAATTAAGATTTTCATTACTTTCTTTCAACGCTTAAAAAAAAAAAAACTGTTTATAATAATATACAACTCTATAAGAGACTCATAAAAAAGTTGTCCACCTGTGCTTGTCGTCTATCCACGACTCTCTGAATGTTTAAAAAAAATAATTTGAACACACTCTGACACTTAAGCGCTCTAGTTAATGTACCATGAATAACATTACGGCAAGAAATGGAAGGCCATGAACGAAAGCAGTTTAGATCTCTCTTTTAAAAACTACAAACTACAAAACTACAAATACATTTGGGGCACACGAACGAAACAAAACAAAAAAAAAAAATTGGTCACCTTTTTTAATTCTTCCGCTGTGTTTGCTCAGCGTTTACCATTCAAGTCCAAGTAACAACCTTGTAGTGAATAGACCAGGGGCGTATTCTAAGAGGGGTGGAGATGTTTGACTGACATAAAAGGTAAATCATTTGTTTGCATACAGTTTCTTTTTCAATAGGCACAATCCCAGCATGCTTTATCGTCTGAGGACTTAGCCGTTCAGCGTAGGGAGAGACTCCCTGTATGATGGTAAAAGACTAAATTAAAAAGTTGGCACCATGAATGACGCTGTCTCGCCGATGTATCGAGTCGATGAAAACTCAGCGTGAGAGAAAAACAAACGAATTTATCTCTTTTAGAGTGAAAAATCAGAGGATCGCGAAGCTAGGATGAGTGGATAACTTAAATATCGCCCAAAAAAAAACAATTGCATGTTAAAAATTCTAGCAAGTCGGCCTTCCATCATCGAGGCTCGAGTCCTCGAGTTACAATTCAGACTCAAGTAACTATTTAAATTGCTTTTGAAATGGCAGCAAGGAAACCCTTCTCCCACATACACTCCCCCCCCCCCCCAAAAAAAAAATCTGGTCCGCAAAAGTAATAGGACTATAGTGTACTGAGTATGCAATAAGAATGAAAATCACGCTAAACAAACAAAATTAATATAAAAATATTTCCAATCGCACACATTTATTGTTATTGCTAGTCTAGATCTCTATTTAAAAATGTAAACATTAATTATATAATTTAACAAAAAAACAGATACTATTTTACTCAATATAAGCATTGTTGTTGTTATTTGACTTGTTCAAAGAAAAAGTCAATTTTGTATTGTCAGACAACTTTGTACAAAATTAATATAATCTTTGAGCTGTACTAATACCTGACAGTCTACAGAAGAACTCTCAGCTAACAACATGTGACTGGCAGAAGATACAACGTCTCTGTTTCCTGTGACATACTTGCTATTTCCCAGCATCCTCCAAATTACTTACTCCACTGCCCCCCCCCCCCCAATGCTTTTTTGGGGGGGTCATAAATTTCTGCTCGCTTTCCGCCTCAATAGACGTTCAAACGCTCGTACACAATTTAGGTCCAAATATTTTCCAAGCATCAAGAATTTAAATGCCGATGAGGAAATCGAGGACCCTAGGGGGGCGGGGCTACGCTGCCATCCTAATCCCGGCATGCCTACTTCCTCTCTGACTCGCTAAACTCTCCAAACTTTAATGGAATCAAAACAAGCGGACAAATACACACGCCACTGTCGCACCATTATAGTGAAGAAAAGAAAAAGAAAAGATATAGTTGTGAATCTGTGGTCGATCGGAGAGCCCCATTCTCTTTTGGCCCCCGTGGTCCCATAATGCTTTCTGTTCTACAATATCTAATCTTATAAAGAGAGCGCATTCATCTTTTATTACGAACTGCCCCCCCCCCCCCCCACCCACCCACCCTTTTTTTTCCCCACAAAAATTTTTTTTTTTCACTTCCTAACTCAGTCCCCGCGGCGCCCCCAAGAGCCCCATTGTCCAATTAGAGGGACAAGCTAAGGCTAAAATGTTAATTAGTATGAGAAAATGACAGAGTCTTATGAGAGTACAGACTTTCATGTGTACAGACTTTCTTGTGTACAGACTTTCTTGTGTACCGACTTGAAATGCAACAATACAGTGTTAGTGTGAATGTATATTTTGGTTTTCTATAGTTATAATGTTTTGTTTAGTGCAATGCACAAATTTTAAGACAAATGTCCTTATGGATAAAAAAAAAAAGATTATCGTTATTCTTATGGCATCAGCGCAATATTATTGACTGACCACAATAGAAAAGATGTATCGAAATGCAATATAATAGATACAAAATAATACTATACCACTTCTATATAATGGGTGGCGGAGGCTGAATGGCAAAATACTTGGCTTCTGAACCAGTGAACCTTAGGTTCGAATCTGGGAGAAGAGATTTTTAGGGCGCCTCTGAGTCCACCCAACTCTAATGGGTACCTGACAGTGGTCAATTAAACGCAGTAGGTCGTAGTACTGGACAAAATACACCCTTGTTAACAGCGCTTTATAAATAAAATTATTATTATTATTATTATTATTATTATCATCTGGCCTATACATCGTAAGATCTGAATCGGATACTTTACTTATATATAATGATTCAATTTTGTAGATACACACCAACAATTACAATAATTCAATGTAAAAATAATTGCTAATTTTTATAATCGTTATTTGATAATCAGATGTAATTTTTTTTTAAATTTCTATCTCCAGTATTTTTGACTTATCATTGACTCAAACATATTCCCAATTGAAACTTAAACGTAATTGTCTCACCCTACGCACACACGCACACACATACCATAAATGGTCGTGGCAGCCGAAAGAAAATCGCTGGCATTTTTTTTTTTTTTTTTTATTTATGAATTCACGTCCAAATGTCAAGACTTCTAGAGAACATAATGTGTATGGAAATATATCATACCATTTCTCATAGACTAATTGCTTAGTATAAATTGTTCACGTCATTTAGATTTACAACTACACATAACATATAATAATCCTTCGATATGTAAAAGAGCGAATTATAGTATACATTTTTTCCATTGATGAACACTTCTTTACATTAATCTACACTTCTCTGAGTTAGTCTACACTACACAGTACTAATGTGTATGATATAATTTTAAAAAAATGATCCAACACGAGTCGATGTTTTGTGACTAGTTCTTTGTAAATGAAAACCTTAGCTGTAAGTAGTCTATCGTTTTAACAACGGAGTCTACAACTAAACCTTATAGTGTCGTCCTCTGTAAGTGTATAATTACATTATTTTACCCAGGCCAAATGATGTCATCATTGACTCAGAGATTTGCCCAGGGGTGCGAGATAAAAAAAAAAAAAGGTTATTGACACTGAAAGACAAAGTGATGGACTCTTGGTAAGGAGAGTTACAAATAAAACTTGCAACCTTGGAAACATGATTAACAAAACACAACTATAACAAATACAGATCTTCTCACCAACCTATATAACATGACCTTTTATCCATAAATATTACCATAAAACAGCATGACATATTTAACCCTAACCATAATCATGTTGTTTACAGCACTTCAAAACAAAAAAACGATATAAATTGGTATTTTATTTTTTTATTCGACCAATTAGCTACGTCACTTCCTAAGAGAGTTTAACTTTTCTAAATTATCTCCCCCGACAGCGGCCATGTTTGTTTTCTGACTTAATCCCATTCTGAAGTTAATTAGTGCCCTGACGGATGACCGGGACTGTCAACAGTAGCCGATGCCCATACATCACTTGCCTTTCAGCTCGGGAACAAGATGGGGCACGGGTGAGTTACTTTCAATGCAGTGGAAGCAACGAATGGGGAAATCCTGGAACTACAAATAAACCATCACAGGAAGAGAAAAACAAAGTGCGAGAAAGAGAAAAAAAAAAAGAGATAGATTAGAAAAGTTTAAATTGATTTTGTATCAAGCGGAAACATGTCATTGATCACCCGTGAAAAAACATTTTATTGAGGAAAAAAAAAGATTGATTAAACTTTAAAATGTGTATCTCGTTCCTCTTGCCGATTTGACTTAAATTTTGTTCTTCAGAGATGGAGAGTATTAAACTACTCCTGGTCTAATCTTCCTTAATGAGACAGGCTTCAAGGGTTCGAACCAGGGACCTTTGTGATGATAGTCTTGAGAACGTTCCACGTGACCATCCATTTCAAATAAAATAAGCGGGACTGTAAACTGCACCCCATTACTCTCCTACACCGCCTCCTCACCGAATGAAACATCACCATTATGTGTAGACCGCATCAAAGTTGGCATTGAAAACAAATGATCACGTCATATTATTAAATATTTATTTTGCGAAAAAAAAAAGATTTGTTTGTTTCATCTAGATCTAGATCTCGAACTAATTAAAGACAGTGCATTCTCCAAGCTTCAAACATTGTCTTTCGATCTGAAGCAACTAGTGGGGTAAATAATTGACTGCACTCAAAGTCACCTGATCTTCAAACGTAGTTGACTGATTTTACGCAAGTGTATACAAAAACACACACACACACACTCACACACATCAACAGTTTGTTGAAATATATTTTTTTTTAAAGCTTACAGTCACTTCGTCCGTCTGTCTGTCTGATACAAAGTTTGTACACGTTTTTATTCCCGCTTTCCATACTCGGATCAAGATGAAATTGTGTACAATTATTCACAGCAGATGACAATACATAAAAAATAACCAATTAGTTAATCAGTTAGTGTTAATTGATTAATTTTGTTTTTATATAGAAAAAGGGAAGTTAAACGTTGCAATATTGCAACTGCTATATGGCAGTGATTCTGTGGTTCTTTCCCTTAGGCGTCTTTCTTTTTTTAAGTATTTTTTTAGATTTTGCTTGTTTTATTTCCCCATCGATCCCCGCTCTAATCACGTGATTATCCGACAGTTACCTTAGCGGTGGTTTGATAGGAACAATGAATAGAAGTCCTAGAACGTACACTACGCCTGATTCATGTAGACTAGACGTTGGGGTAGCTTTCAGTGTATGAAATGAATCCCCCGAGAATCAATAGGTATGTAGCCAACATCTGACTAGATCTCACGTGACCACGTTTAGAATGGAAATGTCTTTGTTTCCGGAGAGGGTTTTGTAAAATGATATTCTATTTCGTAGTCCAAACCTCCCGCAGGGGCGACGGGGCAGGGTATGAACCAGGAACCACCTAGACAACTGAATGACAGTCCAGCGCGCATACCGCACGACCAGGCAGAAATCCAAGGCTAAGAATTCGCTCAGTGTTTCATTTTACTATGCAAACCCAGTTGCGACCTGCATTGCATTACAATACGTTGATATCAACTACCATTTCATGACTTCCATTAGATGACTACCATTTCATGAGTACCATTTGAGGACTACCATTTATAAGTACCATTTCATGACTACTATTTCATGAGTATCATTTGAGGACTACAGTTTCACGAATATTATTTGATGATTACCATTTCATGACTACCATTTAATGACTAGACCTGAGTTGAATATAGCCTGTGTTTGAGGGCAGGAAAGGGGGGGGGGTGAAGAACAAACAGAAAAGTTTAAATTATAGCGATCGCTTAATTCTATATGAAAGCAGTTTCTCAAATGGTCGCCGCTTCAGGTTGACCTTTGACTCGGTCGCCGCCCCTGCTTGCGTGTCTCCAGCAGCCATAGATTTACTAAAAAGGATAGAAAGCCAACTCATCGTAACAAGTGCTGCTCGTCTAGCTCCGACACAGTCCGTCAATACTACCCATGGTAGATTGCAGTCTAATAAATGATATCTTCCTTCCCACCCCTCAACCCAACGGCAACTACCACCAGCATCGAGTCTTCTCAACCGCCATCCAACGATTAAATGTATTATATCATTAGAGCATTAGCCTCCTCAAAATTGACTTCCACAATTTCATTCTAGACTCAAGTTATGCTTGTACTTCAGACGGGTTCTCCTAATACTACTTCTTGACACCATTCATAGATAGATATTTGTGTATGTGTGTGTGTCCTTTCGATTCCATCCCAAAATAACACGTTCACCCGAGTTTCATTCGGCTACTTCAACGCGTAGATATCCTTTCGAAAAAACAACAAAGATTCTCTTTTTAATTTGAATATCGAAATATAAAACTCCAAGATCTTCAAAAACTTTCCAAGTCTATCAGGACACGCTTTGAGAATCATTGTAAGTACGCTGTGCAAAAGTTAACTACTTTCTACTCAAGGTAATCAGCTCTGCTCCCGCCAATTAAGTTGCGATTTTTTTATTTTTTTGTGTATCTCACTTCTCATAGTAGATGTCAATCTAAACCATTATTTTCAAGTAGTTTTAAGGATTTTTGGTCAATTTTCATTTCGAAAACCAGACGTCTTTAAGTTTTCTGGGGTATCGATCCGCGCATGAATACAAGTATTCGTCTTACGGGATAATACACAATTCATCTTCTGCTCCCTGGGGCGGGAGATTGCAATCAAATATATTTCTGTTTCAAAATGCTCTCTTTCATTCGTGTGTGCAAGTGTGATAGTGTTATGTGTGTGTGTGAGTTGCTTGGGTGTGTGTCTATGCTTAGTGCGTGTTATGTGTGTGTGTTAAGTGTGTAATAAATACAATAGCTACGGAAGACAATATGGCGACTATAAGTCTATCCGTGTGTAAATGGCTGGATGTTTGGTGGTTAAATGTTAAGTTTAGAAGACAAATTCTGTTCTAAGGTTTGAATCCTGGACGGTGATGCAGCAGTTTTGTATTGATCTTCCAAGACAACAAGCGTATAGTGTGTGCTCACATGTAATGTAGACTATATAGTGTGTGTTCACATGTAATGTAGACTGTATAGTGTGTGTTCACCTGTAATGTAGATTGTATAGTATGTGTTCACCTGTAATGTAGACTGTATAGTGTGTGTTCACATGTAATGTAGTAATAATGTAGACTGTATAGTGTGTGTTCACATGTAATGTAGACTGTATAGTGTGTGTTTACATGTAATGTAGACTATATAATGTGTGTTCACATTTAATGTAGACTGTATAGTGTGTGTTCACCTGTAATGTAGATTGTATAGTATGTGTTCACCTGTAATGTAGACTGTATAGTGTGTGCTCACTAACACTCTTCAGTTCTAAAAGAAAACAAAGAATGAATGAAATGTGTAGAGCATGTGTATGTGTGTACCTGTGTGTTGAGGTGACTGCATATATTTGTGTGCCTGAGTGTTTAAGTCAATGTGTATGAGTGTGTTTGTGAGTGCTTTTAGTATTTGTCTCTTTTGTATCAATTTTTAAGTGTCAAACAGTCAACCTCTTAGAATATACATATAAGACACAAAGATAAAGGCACATTCCTAGTCCCACATAGTAGGACAAATTAGTAAAATTGCTCCTTCCCTAGTACTATTAAAGCTAGCCAGGAAAACCAGTGACTTTGCATAATTTAGGTCATTGACTAAATGCGTAGGACGTAATCATCTTCTTTTTTGAAGTAACGTCTGTATTGTATAAGATTTCTGTGAAATCAGGGGGAAGACTACACAAGTCTATGCAATCGGCTAATTAATTGAATAGAATGCTGCTTGTTCAATAAGACTGTATGCTGTGAGTGAAGGTTAGGCTGGAATGGGGGTACTCAGTGTAGGATCTAATCTAAACCATAAGCTCTACAACGGTTTGTGTAGGAAATGGAGAGTGTTGAGTAAAAACATTTCTCATCTTAATAACCACTTTGAGTAAAATATAGGCAACTTTTATTTCTCTAGAATCTCCATTTAACCGCTTTTTTAAACTCCGCTCTTGAAGACTCCATAATTCATCTCTCTCTCTCTCTCTCTCTCTCTCTCTTTCTCTCTATCTCTCTCTCTAGCTCTTGGGTGGTGTACTGGTGCTGTCGTCTAAGAATCACTCTCGTTCGAACCCATCTCCATCCCCTCCTGCCAATCTGCAGGAGGTTTGGACTACAAAGAAATAATCTTCATTTACGTAGAAACGTCTGAGACTTGTCACACAAACAAACAAACAAACAAACAAACCAAGCCTCTCCCCCATCCCCCCAAAAATTCTACAGCTCTACACAAAGTCATAAAATCCCCAGAATTCCTTACATCCACATAAGCAGGTCTTGATCTACCATCACTTACTCGCTGACTAGGCAAAGCATCAATACCACAGCACAGCCTGACTCTGAAGTGGTTTCCACGGGGGGAGTCCTCTAATTATTTCTAATATCTGAATTATAGGGATAATGATATCTGAAAGACAAGATACTATGTTCAGAGGCGTAGACAGAATTTCTTTTTCAAAGCGACATATAGAACAAAAAACTGTCGGTACATTAAATAAAATAGTTCCTCACATTTGTTTTAAATGTAGAGATTGTTTCTCATTGACATTATTCTTATTTTATTTAAATTAGGAGAACCAATTATATCAACTTTTTAAAAAGTACGAAAAAAAATACATTTTTTGTAACACGCGACCACAGTTATTTCACTATTACATTATTTAGAAGATAAACGTTTTTAAAAATGAAATTAAACTATACTCTCTTATTGATGTCGTCTCATGTGTGTGTGTGTGTGTGTTTTTGGTTTCTATTATTAACAGTGAATATTTGTAAAAATGGTATATTTTTATTTTTAAAAAATGCTAGCATTGTAAGGTATAGTTAATTTTAAAATTAAGTGTTTCGCTTTCAGAAGAGAAAAAAAAAATCTAAAATATAATGATTTCGAATTTTCAAAAATATCTTTTCCATTATTTGAGATCTAAACTGTACGGACAGACAGACTGACTACATATTTTAATAGCGGCCATTTCCCTTTCGTGGCTACAAAAATAAAACACATTTTTACTTAGTTTGATTGGAGAGACTTAAATCCATATTGGTAGATTTTCTTGTGTGTGTGTGCGCGTGTGTGTTTTGGACTTTTGTCTACATCAGTTCAACGTGACATCCAATTGACATGTGTCATTCAAAATGTGGCAGAAGTCCGAGCCTCCTGAAATGCCGATGACCTTGATTTGACATTCATTTGGTGTCACAACCTCGTGGCACGACCGACACCCCGAACTCTGCGCTGCTCACACTGGCAAGTCAAGCGTGACTGTGCCCAATCCAATCTACAATCATAACACATATTGATATATATGGCATATACACAATTCATAGCAACACACGCTGCGTTGTCATAGAAACAGACCTATCCACATAAACACACAACATTCAAACCATTCCCGATACACGCATACACACTGAGATTGCTAAATATTGATACCATCGGCACACAGTTCAAATGTCATGCATACATCCTAAAAACCATCAAAACACCACAGCAGTTTAAAAAAAAAAAGAGGATTGGGAGAAAGTGAAAAGGCGGGCTTTCATGGCGCACACATCAGGACGTCCTGCAGTCATGGCCTCGGGGTTGAATATCCCAAAACCTGGGAGTTTGACTTCATTTAGAAACAGGAATAGAGAAATGTAAATAGGGAGAGGAGAGGAGGGATAAGGAGAAAGATGGAGGTTGAAGAACAATGAAAAGGGAGACAAGTCTTTGTTTTAATATGGCAGAGATGAGCTAGGTGGAGCGGAGACAACTCTGACCTAATACTGTCCACTGATACATAAGTTATCTTTCTTTTTGTAGTATATACGATTTGAAACTCATTATTGCAACACAGTAAACCAAGACAAATTTAAAGTGAACGAGTGTGCAATGTTGCTATTAACTACAATGTATTACTTATCTTTATTGATAAGGATATTGACCTAAAATGTAACACATAATCTCTATTCACAAGAAATAAAAAACCAGCAATTATTACCATCAAAAGGAAGGTATCCACCTGTCCGTTTGTCGGTCACGTCTAGCTTTCCTAAACCAAAGGGGCTTTTAAAAATCTGATTTCAGCATATTCTGTAGTATGCGGAACTTAAGTGCTGCGCCAACTATTTCTTCTAATGAAAGGGATTTTTAAAAATAAATGCAAATTTCTTTTTTTTGTTTTATGTTGTTTTTTTTTTGTCTATAGAGTTAAATCAATTTTAAAACAAGACTTACAAAGTTGCAAATTTATATTTAAAAAAAGCAGCTAATTAATAATTATGTTGTATAATTAGTGTTGTTATTGATTATTGATATCTACATTGAAGGTTTCTACTGACTGTGACTTTTTGTTATCCTCAGTGTAAACAAAGTTGTTTTTTATTTTATTAACAAATAGATCAGTATACTATACAATACTATACAATGTTACAAAAACATTAAGAAAAAAAAAAAAGAAGCACTATTTGAGTATAATTTCATTCTCGAAATCGTCGTGCTAAAAATATTTACATTCATTTTCACTCGTATTGCTTACCATTTGACCCTTAGGGCCCGCCTATGAGTTTTTGCTTATGATTTTTTTTAAACAGTAGGCCTATTTTTTGTTTAAGGTAGTGGTGTAATTTTAAAAAAAATAAAATTTCTGCAACTATCTCTCAACGGTTTGCAATCGCCATGATGGACATTAAAATACCGGCCTCCATATAGTGTGCATTTTAATGATCCCACGCTGTTTCAATGTATCCCAGGGCGAATACCTGAGTGACAGGTAGAATGGTTTTATTGTCATCTGGTCAGTGCGGCTCGCCGACCACAAGGTGCTAAAGCCATTTCGCTTACGGAGAGGGTTTTTTCCATGACCAGTGCCTCTGGCCATCCTTTAGTGGCCACATTATGGGATGGAAAAGCACACGCGAGCACACAACGCCTTCACATGCAATTATTCAATAGGCAGTGGATGACGAGGACAGATAACGAGGTGGGAATGAAAGTGGAGGAACTGTCCATAACAGGAGTCGGAGGGGGGGGGACATTATAAATATTGTGAGTGGTGAAAAAGGGGCGTCTGCCACCTGATTGTTTAACTGCCAACACCTACGCTTTTGTTGACTTTATCATTGAGTAAATAAAAAATAAACAAAGAATCAACACAGTGGAGTAACCTCTTGCCAACTCTCCTCTTTCTCGTGTTCGTCGAAAAACTGGGGTCTGTCTTAGTAAAAAAAAAAATCTAAAAAAATATACTTCATTTTTAAAAGAATATTACATAGTGTAATAAATATAAATTGATGTGTGACATAAACTTTAAATATAACATTTTTACCAAAAATTTAATAAGAACATGATGCCGCTGCTGTAACAATTACTTGACGATTCTCTATTGTGCAGTGTTTGCTTTTAATGTTCACGTTGTGACTTACATGCAGACGAGCAATTAATAAAAAATAAGCTTGTCAAAATTTGCATAAAACAAACATATGAAATTAATGTAAAAATAAATCATGAATAAATGTTTACTTATTTAATTGCAATAAATTCAAAACTATACAAAACAATACAAAATGAACTAAGATATTTGAATAAAAGCAAAATTATTTTAATTTTTTTTTTTTACCCAATAAGAAATAAAACCATCAAAGAAGATTGGATAATGATACAATAATCAATAAAGGATAAATACAAGGGAGTTTATGAGGGATATAAACTATGAAATATGGATCATTGTACTCTAGAAGCACAAGTAAGCTCTAGAAGGTAGGAAGAATGAAGTAATTTAGGTCGAAGATGCTGTAAGATATTTCTCAGAATATGATTGAAGTGGCTTTCTGGCAAGTGATCCACTCGGAGAGAGGTTCCACATGTCCCGGAGAATGACTTACTAGCTAAGTGACCCGTCATAGTGCCGGCTGGCAGCTCAGGTGTAACTTATAGATAATGTTATCTTCAACGCTATGGTGTGATCGCGAGATGGAATCTATTGTGTATGTGTGTGTGTGAGAGAGAGAAAGCATGATATGAGCGTGTTTGTGTGTACATGTATTTATATGTCTGTGTTTGGTGTATATTATATCAAAAAAAGATTGCATCCTTACCGTACCTAACTCGCGCTACAGGAATGTTACGCCTTGGGCAAATATAGATTCGGGGCCTTCAGAATATCCAACACACAAATACAAAATAAATTCATGGTGAATGGAGCCTGGTATGAGGGCGTTAGGCGTTTGTCCCTGCTCCCCACTCACTTCACACATGTCATTAGTTGACTAGAAATGAGGTGCGGTGGCCAAGCGGTAAAGCGCTTAGCTTCCGGGTCTGGAGTTCGACTCCTGGTGAAGAACAATTAGCACTTGTTAATTCAGTCCCTAAGTCAGAGATTTGACTTCAAACATTCTACCAACAAAACAACAAACGCTCTGTAATCAATCCGACAACATAATCCTGGGCATATAGGGCAGATGGTGTAACGAAGGTGTCAAGTGGCGGGCACAACGACCAACTACTGTAAGGTACCCCCAATAGAGGTGGGTGGACTCAGAGGTGCCCAAAAATCCAGAAATAAAAAATGTCAGTTTTCACTAGGATTCGAACCCGGAATCCCCGGTTCAGAAACCAAGCGCTTTACCGCTAAGCCCCGCCGCCTCCAGTCCAAGAACTTATTTGGTTGTAAATAACATATTTATCATTCTTTGCTTTTAATTTTAGAATAGACTAATGTTTGGCTTTAGTGAAAAATACGAAGTTTAATTTAGATGAAATGACGTTCCTGTGGGATATCGCATTTTTATTTATTTCATTAACTTAATTATTATTATTATTCATCTTCATTTTAACAGGCAAAAAAAAAAAAAAAAAAAGCGATGTAAATTATATTTTTTATCCGATTTAAAAACAAAGCGGGAAATACGCCAATGTTTCCTAACAGTTAATAATCATCTTCTGCTAGCTATCAAATTTCTGTTTTAACTGCAAACATAAAAGGTGGGCAAAAAAAAAAAATACCCAACAACATCTGCTAAATGCAGCGCTAGTAATAACAATGCAAGTTTTTATTTTTCAGTTTAGCTGTCGTTAGTCCAGATTAAAATGTCTCCCTTCTTTTAATTACGTCATTTTAATGTTGGATGAAATAAAAAAAAAAAAGAGTTACGATTAAAGGGTGGTAACTTGTTTATTCGTATGGGAGATAATCTACCTCATTTACTGTTAAAATATTTCATATTCTGCCTTTGTTTTAATTTTCCATTTAAAGTGTGCAATTAAAAACATGAAAGTTTAGCCATAATGAATATTAATAATAAACTGTGTGTAAAGGCCCCGCAAGAAGCGTCATGGTTAGTGCGTGAAATAATGGAATCCTTGAACGTGTGATCAGAGTCGTAATCAAAGCCTTGAGACTGCTGCTGGTAATTTGAAAGTAACTCTATCTTTAAGAGGGCCGCGTATCAAAAGAAAGGGGGCTACGCCGTTCAGTGGAATGACAGAAGGAAAAAAAAAATGATGTTGCACAAATGAAGGAAAGAAAATTATTAAAAAAAAAAAAAGAAATGCATTTATCGATGTTTGATTTCTCTCCCCTTCCTATTTTGTTGAAAATCAAGGTGTTATGTTACAAAGTTAAAAACGTTCAGGCAATCTAATTATCTCAAATTGTAAATGAAAAAAAAAATAATACAAAAGAAAGAGGGGAAAAAAATGATTTGATAAAAAAATGTTCTTTCATTAAAAGACAACTCGGAAAATGGATGTGGGACAAAAATGAGTTCCATGTTCTGGAGAAATGTTTAATTAAACTCCTTAATGACAGTATCTGTGTGTCGGGAGAGAGATGGCGAATATGTTTCTTTAATGCAAGGACAACTTTATTATGTGCTTGGACGTTGTGTGACCAAGATTTGATCTATTTGTCCAGCTATGTGGATTGGACAATACTGAACCATTTGTCCAGAGGTCTAGCTAGAACAGGATGATAGAAAGATGGATACATATTTGTTATGTTATAGATATTTGGTGGTAAAAAATTCTCGGAAAGACAAAAATAACAAGAAGTTCAAATTCTTAATTTAATTTAATAGTCACTGACATACAAATGTATATATATAGATCTAAATCTACCTTGACTCTTTAAAAAAAAAGATTACAAAGAGAGTTTGTGTAATACACAAACTCAGAGGCGGCCCCCGTCGGAGTCGGATTCCTGTCAGATCCGCCTATTCGCAAGATGTTTTGGATGTTCCTTCTAAGTCCCTGGCTCAATTTCTGTATGCTCCCATCCTTAAACTATCGCAATATTTCTGAAAGAACAGTAAAGGTTAAATCATATTTTCAAAAGCCTTTAGTGTTTTTTTCTAACCGTGACGGACAGACCAACCAACAGACAAAACGCACAAAAATATGGTAGTTCCATTCTAATGGGGGTATTAAACAATTTTATTTTTAAAAATCTGATTTTTTTTAAAAATTAAGAAATTAGTTTAGAATCATGTCATTTCCGGGCTTTACGCTAGTACACGAAAGCCGCTGCTAAAAAATCATTTTGAAAAATGTGTTTGATATCTACATGCCTAGCGTATTTCTTATAGTAACATTTCCTCCCTTACATTTACATAATTGGTTTAGAATTGGTGTTTTGTTATTAAAAAATCGCTTGCATAATTAATTTTATAAATTAAACGGTTTGCTTTTAGAAAACTAAAAGTAGCCGTTGCACATAAACTTTTCAAGCCGCATTTAATGGTGAAATAATATTTTTCGTATCTCTTCTAGTTTTGGTGCTCTGAGTCTGACAGACGGACAGACAGACAGAAAGTCATTTTAAAAAATGTGCTTGATATCTACATGCCAAGAGCATTTCATATAGTAACATTTCCTCCCTTAGATTTACGTAATTGCTTCACAATTGGTGTTTTATTATTAAAAAATCGCTTGCAAAATAATTTTTATAAATTAAACGGTTTGCTTTTAGAAAACTAAAAGTAGCCGTTGCACCTAAACTTTTCAAGCCGCATTTAATGGTGAAAAAATATTTTTCGTATCTCTTCTAGTTTCGGCGCCCTGAGTGTGACAGACGGACAGACGGACAGACGGACAGACGGACATTTTGCACAAACCTAATAGCGGCTTTTTCCCCTTACGGGGGCCGCTAAAAACACATTTCGTATTCCATATGCTAAGACAAATTCGTATAAGTACTCCTTCTTTCCTGGTGTCATTAGAGCAATGAACGGGCTGCAGGAATCAGATGTGAAAACCAATAATTAAGCAGAGAAATCTCCAATTAACATTTATGAGAACAATTAACACTTGCGCAGCTAATAATATTCTCTTTGAAGGAACTCCTGTAATTGATAAGATATCTCGACGATCATATGGTGCGTTTTAGGAATATTGTTAAATGATTGAATTCATATGTATATTAATATGCATATTGATATGGCATATATGTTGGTAATGTTGCGGAACTGTGAAATGTATATGGTTAATGTATATATGACTATTACTGGTACTTGCTAGATGCTCAGGTACTATGAGGTCACGGAAACGTCAGTCAGCTTTATGGGCGTTTTGTTTTACTCACGTTCTAGATCTTGATTTTTTTATGTTCAGCTCACGTTCATTCCTGTCAGACTTTTAAGATCAATTCTTCGTCTTATTGCATAACAGTATCATTTGTTAGATTTTTTTTTTAAAATCTTATTGCTATCTCGAAATTTCTTGTATCTGCTGTCCTTGAAAATGATCTTTCCATGATAAATCCGGGACTCCATTGTGTGTCATTCCAAACAATTTCAAAAAAAAAAAAACGTTGAAAAAAAAAAACGGGGGGGGGGGAAAGGTTAAAATAATTTAATAAAATCTAAGACATAAACATTATTTTGTTTTTCTTTCTTTGTAAAACAAGAAACAGTTTGTTAACCTAAAACAATTATAAAAAGCGGGAGAAGGGTGGTGAACTCTAATTGACTCGCGAACTTAAGGAGGGAGGGGAACTGATCTCAGGTTTGGTAGTCTGATTCTAGGCTTGGCATCATACTGCTGGACAAATTATACAATTATGCGTCATTACTGATAAATAAGTTCAATTATCTTCAACTGGGGGGTATGAAAGGTGAAGGGTCAATACTTAGCATACTCACTAAAACATAAAACATTCACAGACATATACATACACTCTAGATAGATAGATAGATAGACAGATAGACAGATAGATAGATAGATAGATAGATAGATAGATAGAT
>JADKLZ010000130.1:30826162-30839298 GCA_021533235.1 Biomphalaria straminea | reverse complement strand
ATAGATAGATAGATAGATAGATAGATAGATAGATAGATAGATAGATAAATACCCCTAGTGCTGGTTTAACAAAATAAAAAGATCTAGATCTGTAAATACCCCTAGTGCTGGTTTAAAAAGAAGAATACAACTAATTCTAAGTTCTCGTAATTAGAAACATCCAAATATGAATTTGGTTTGCAGAGTGTGTGAAACCACTGGAGCGTGAAGCTAAAGAAATTGTCTCTCATAACCAGCATAACCCCAGGTCAAGGGAAGACGGCCCATCTAACAACACTGTGTCAACTGAATTGGTGGGTTATGTCTGATCGATCTCTCTATGGAAAAGGGGGGGGGGGGGACAATGACGAGACTACATCTTCTTTAGTACACTACTGTCGTGAGAAAGTCTGTACGGAAGCTTGGTGACAGAATCATTGAAACCAAACCAGGCTTTTAAAAACTATTTGGTAACGTGTCCTCTTCCGTTGCATTAAACCATGTATGGGGCCGGATTTAAGTAAAAGCACCGAGCAGTCTTTGTGAAGGACTTCAAGTCTTTCGAGCGCTGTTATAAAAATTGCATAAAAAATTGCACTTATAATATTCATAAATACATGTAGATCTAGATTTTTAAAGAAGGACAAAAACTAGATTTCTTTTATATTTAATTATTCTTTCTATGTCTTTCTTCTATTTTTTTATCGTTACCAAGCATATGTTTTAAAATTATATATTTTTTTATTTTGCGAAACCTCTCCCCCTTTTTTTCTCTCTAAACTTTAGACTAAAGGGTAAAGCTCTAATGCAAATCACACCCTGGCAGAGTGGCAGTACATTGTATATTGATATATCGTATTGATACTACATGTGAAGCTGGAATCCAGGCTAGAATAGTCTTACCTATAACGTATTCTGTATGAATAGCGTCAGAAAGAGAGGATGCGGGAGATGACGAGATGGAGAGAGAGAGAGAGAGAGATGAAAGAGGCAAGAGTGAATAACCTAGAACCGTGCCTCAATGCCACTCATCCGCTGGGTGTCCTGGCTGGAGGGGGGAGGGCAGAAAGATCGAAAGTGGGCAGGCCCTCTCTCTCCCGTAGGCTGCACAGCGGAGGACGGGACCTGCGCTCGTTTGCCTCTAGGCCAATAGGATTCCTCGTAACAGCCAGGCTCGGCCACGGCTCAGCGAGCATTGTGTCGACGACTTCGCCGAGGCCAAAGAGAGAGCTGCTGAGAAAACTGTAAACAAAACGAACTAAGGAAATGAAGGGGGGAGTAAAAAAAAAAAACCGGCCGGGGGGCCGCCAACTGCTTTATTTTCTTTATTCTCCAATGTTTTTCTCTCACCCCCCTCCCCAATCCATTTTATAAAAACAAAAAACACGAAACATTCACCCCCCCTCCTCCTGTCTCATAATTTTCAACTCGGAAGACAGAACGTGTGTATCACTATCAATAGGGAGAATAAGAAAGTCGCCTCACAGCCTGAGGGAAGAGGAGACCAACAAACTCTCTCTCTCTCTTTCTTTCTTTCCTGAGAACTAAATTCCATCTACCAAGTTCTTGAAACAACAGCCTTACGCAGATACCAAGGCGTAGACTTGACCACTCGACCGGAAAACACCACTACCACAGTAGTCGAAGGAGAGGGGCTAAGACAGCAGCATAAAAAAAAAACACAACTTTCCGACTTATTCTACCTGTGTCTTCATGAAGTGACGTGTGACTGCACAAGGCCACACGCAGTCCGCCCTCGGGTCCAGTAGGACGCGCAGTGCACACCTAGTAGTGACTAACTTCTTGTGTTTCATCTGTGTCATTGTGATAACACTTCGCTCTAGAGTTGAGTATTTCAGTACGGAGGATACCCGAGTGCTGTGTAGTTAGTTCACTTTGGTTTCGTTGATTTCACTTCGAGATTTAGAATACTTTCTAATATTTCCAGGCAGTTTCAAATTGACGGTAAATTTGTGTTCTTATCTTATAAATTACAGACGTTAGTTTAGAAGAGTACTACTTAGCAGTAGCCTTACTATAACTAGTATTACTGTTACTGATTTCATTGTACTATATTTTTAAATATCCAGAAACAAGTAAATATCAGAAACAATTATTTTTTGCTAAGCTTTATATATAATTAGAGCGAAAAGTAACATGGTCATTTCGTAGAACAAAAATTAAGCATACGAATAAAAATCTCCAAGCAAAATTAATACATGCTCGATTTTCTTTAAAAATAAATGTGCATAATATCATGATCGGATTAATCTATGACCAATATTTACATTTTTACCAGAAATTTCTATTCGAATAATCTATTTGTAGGTACAACAGCTGTAGGATTTTTTAAACTCTAATTTAAATTAATATCTTTATAGTTACAAAGTATGAAATCAATTTATTTTTTAAATAGTGACTTACTGAAGACAACAGATCAAAAGATTTAGATTTACACAGTGAAAACATTTTTTTTTGTTAGTGTAGCTCTTTAATTTGAAAAAAATTAATTTGCTCCTTTATATTTAAAACATCATCCATTTAATTTAATTAAATAATGGAAACTAAGGTAAAAAAGATAGCTATAATTTAATTGCAGCAAATCGTAGAATTGGCGTATGTAGTTATTTAAGAATGTCTAAAGCATCAGTTCTAGATCTAGTTGTCGGTAGTTAGGTTTTACCACTACTGTAAAGTATTGTATAATCGATTCCATGATTAGTTTTGGAGGTTAATGTCTGTTCTGAAACTCCAGGATTCTGTCTCTTCGTGTAGATACCGTGTTCAATTTATTTCAATCCATTTGTGGCTTGCGTCAGTTCTGATTCATAATGACCTACTTTTGGAAGTAACTCTAAGGCCATGACCTCATCTGCAAGTAGCTAAAAGGAATGTCTATAGCCGTCGCACACGTCCCGATCGGAGCAACATCCTCCTCACCACCAAAGTACTACGCTCTCGACAGCGACCACCACCAACACCATCTCCTCAAGCAGGACCGCACGCACTCCCTGTACAACAGCACCCCGAACAGCAGCTGCGGAGAGAGCAGCAGGGACAGCACGGATATTAAGAGCATCAGCTCCGTCTCTCCGGATCTACCCCAAGACCATCAGCACTACCCACAGTACCCTCGCCACGACCTCCGGGCTCAAAGGAGTAGCAATCTGTACGGGAACCCAGTCGCCGCCCCTGTGCTGGGTGGTAATATCGGATCACAGAACATGCCTTCAGCTTTCGGTCCATTGGACGGGTCAGAGGTGAAGTCTTTTGAGTCATTTTTTAATGTAAATTTAATTATATTGAATATTAATTAATTCAAAATATGCAAAATCTTTTAATTAATTAACTCTTTAAGTACTCTGTATATACCATCATACCAATAGTTTTATTAAAAATAACATGGGGATGGGAGTGCTGAACTACATAGCCTATTCCTACAATATAAATATAGATTTATGCATTTAAGATTTTCAACGTTAAAAATTGCAATATTGTCAGAGAACACAAATTTCACCAATCTTATATCATCCACAATTGCAACAGCAACAAAAAGTATCCCTACATTACAGTTGATTTAACTAAATGACATCATAGCACTCATTTCTTTTCCGTAGAAATTGGATATTTTCCTTTTGATGTCATTTGGTTCTATTGTCTTTGAACCTAATTGTGTTACAAATGTATTTAGTGTATAGTGTTTGCATCAGGTTGACAACTGCAGTCACAATATAAAAGCGAGTTTGGTAGTATTTCTTTAAGGATTGCCTTGCGTTCCAAAAACACAAAAATGTTGGTCATCTTGAGATTTCACCAAACAATTTGAACTTAATGACTAGAAGCTACAATTTAATTTGCTAATTGGTTAATTAAAAGTAAAGTCCCACCCTTCAGATCTACTGGGCAGAAGGTCACCTGTTTCTGTTTACTTGGTGATTAGTTTTGTTTAAACTTTATTAGTAGTTTTCCGATCAAGGTTTTGTATTGCTGCCGGAAACACGTGACCATAAAGTACATTGAGAATGATGGATTTTGTCTAGTGTCTTTATTTACCTTCATTCATCGATCAATACAAAGACTATATGGTGTTCTCAGAGTGTCATCCTTCAGTGTAAGGGTTATGTTTTATCCCCGGAAGCAAAGGTTATTTTGAGGAATTTGTTTTTTTCCCTCCCTCTAGGCCATTGTTATTTTGTGTATTTGTGTTTTTATCCATTGAAGCAGATATTTCTTTTTGTCTTTATCCTTTGAAGCAAATATTGTTTTGGGGTATTTGCGTTCTATCCCTCAGAGCAAATATTATTTATTGTTATTTGCTTAATGTAAGACCTTGCGTATAGAAGTCCACTTCTTGCGTCCTCGTATGTAAACTCTTGAAGTCACCGTGACATTGAGAGCTGACAAGATGAGTTATTATGCACGAGCCACAGTATGGGGGACCACCTGAACCCAGTGACCTAGATCATCTGTCAAACGTACCAGAGCGTGTCGCAGACGTCTGTTACTTTCTAAAAGCAAGACTCTATTATACCATAATATTTGTAGTTGTGTCTGTTTAGGTCTTGACATAAATCCTCCCCCCCCCCAAAACAATGCGGCTTAAGTCTGTCGGATATACTGTATCTTACTATTTGGCTCCAGTTGCTATAATGTTAAATGTACTGATATGATATATGTGTATCTCTATTACTAACATTGTGATGGTAGTATAATTTTCTTATTGTAGATGATGTTACTGTCATATATTATGTACCTTGAATAGGTCTATAACTAGAGATTTACAAATTTTCAATTCAGCACTTTAAAAATATTGTAAGACAGTCATTTTTTGTTTAAAGTTTTTTTTTTCTAAGAAACTTAACAAGGATGAAGCAATGAATTTTATCGTAATTACATTTGAAATTCTAAACGTTAATTATGCTCTCCCTTGAGTTATCTAATTATCAGGGTCATATTTTCATGTGTTTAAAACATCTAAATCTCAATAAACAATCACTGAGTCATTAATGAGACATTGATAAGGTTTCGTGAGAACAAGCCCAATCTGGGCACCGGATAATGGCACGGGAAAAAATTCGGAATACACTTTTCATGAAGATTAGGATTTTTAATTTTGGGATCTTAAGTCACCTATGAATCCACCCAGCTCTAATGGGTAAATGACATTAGTTGGGAAAAGTAAAGGCAGTTGATTGTTGTTCTGGCCACATGATACCCTCGTGGCCACATGATACCCTCGTTAGCTATAGGCCACAGAAACAGATGGCCTTTACATAATCTGGCCATAGATCGCAAGGTTTGAAAGGCTATTTTACTTTTTTTTTATTTTTTAAAGACATTGAATTACGTGTTTTGTTAGACGAATGTAATGCGTCAATTAACCCATGTGTTTCCTTCACCAAGTTAGAAAAAAAACAACTCTTATCCCACCAGTTGTAAGCGTCTTAATTAAAATCTCCCGCCACTGACCAGTGTCCACTGCCGCCTTGGATCAAAGCTAATTAGTGTTTATATCGGCACCTGGTTTAACAATACAGAATTAAGACTGTGTGGGATCGGCGTAGATCACGGTCGGGGTCAGTTTCTTTGATCACACGAGATTTCATACTTTTCTTTACATGAACCAGCGCCTCGTTACAATGCTCCTTGTTTGATTTTACGTTTAGGATATTGTCTGTCCCTGGTACACCAATACAATAAGACTAAAACCCAAAACAAGGCTCTGTCACTGCTGGACACACGGCCCCTGTGTTGAGAGGTCAGGGGATAGTTCCAATGACCTTTGTGAATAAACATGTACGCTTATCATTAAGGCCCCAAGAAGGACATGTGAATAAACTACAGTTGTCAATACAGCTAGTTAGTAGATCTAAACTAAATTAAGTCAATGGTCAAGACACAAAATTTAACAATAAATTTAGTTCCGGTATAACTTTTCTAGCCTGAGACTTTTGGCAACATTGTGACATTTTTTTTTTTAGAAAAGTCATTTGAAAATAAACATTAAAGAATTCTAGGCCACAGAATAGAGTCTGGTCAGGTCGTAAACATTAATACACTTCTGCTAATACACTTTTGCTAATACACTTCTGCTAATACACTTTTGCTGAGTAGATTTGACACTAGCCCCCCTCCCCCTGTTTTGTATAGCACAGACACCACATTACACATCAAAACACTACACACTAGTTATAAAAAAAAATGTCTTGGTGTGTAACCAGCCGAACACTTCAGCACAGCCACAAACTCATAATAATAATGTGTTGAATGAACACTTTGGAAATGTAAACGATATTAACACATCCACACGCAGGCTTATGCTAACACACAATAAAACACACAATCACACACACACATTCATCTTGACAATAACACAAAAATCTGTTCCTTCTGCCTGCAAAACTTCCCATCTCCAGCAGAATGGCCTGGAGGCTTTCCTTGGATTGAATGAAGCAGTCGTGGAAAGGGGGGGGGGGATGTTTGCTCACCATAGCACCCCTCTCTCTCCCCCTTCTCTTTTACTATAGCCATGACCTTTGTAACACATACACACACACGTTTTCTCTAACAGTTTATTTAAACTTTTTTTTTGGTCATTCATTGATGTTTTTTTGTTTAAACCTTGAGCATTATCGACATCTTGGATACCCCCCCCCCCCCCGGGAACTAAGGCAATTCTTGAACACAAGATTTTTTTTTAGCTTCGGAATATACAAAGAATCATATTTAAACCTCCTGGAAGCAATTTTTTTTTAATGTATACCCCTAAATCTTATTCATGTCCACATTAAATTTGGTAACAACTAACTATTACTTTACCCCTCGACCCGAGAATATTTGTATTAGCATATGGTACATGCTATATGCTTCTAGATCTATCTTTGTGTCTTTCTGACTATTTTATTAAATTTTGTTTTTGTATTTGGAGATTATGGTTCACTGTGTTACGAATAATTACTACTTTTGAGTCTTCTATCCTGAAGGCTTTCTAAATTTAGTGATATTACTAAAGGTGTTGCTCTAGTGACTAGTCAATGTCAATATTCGTTTACTATTAATTGTTATTAATTGGCAGAATTTAAGTCATTGGTTAATATGTATGACTGAATGCATGACGCGTAGGACGTAATCATGTTGTTTTTTTTTTTTGAAGTAACGTCTGTATTGTATAAGATAAGATAAGATTATGAATCGTCGGTTTACTAGGATGTATTGTAGCCATTCACAATGATAAAGCAAGTTTTCTTTCCTGCCAGGAGTGTCCATAGACACAATGTCAATGTCTGACAGTTATACGAACAAAAAAATTGAACCAAATAAATATTTGAAATCTCCATTCACATAGAACAGAGAATAGAGACCTCTAAAGGTCAAATCTATATTTATCCTTTATAGTCAATGACCTCGTTTTACGATGATCAAACGGACTACGGGAGAAATAAATGTCTGATTTATTATTGTTTTAAGGCTATTTTCATCTTGAGTAACGATATTGTCATTGTATGGCAGACGATAATGACGTAAGTATTGATGACGTCTCGCGTCTTCTAATGAGCTGTTGTTTTTTTTAAACGTTCATAACTTCTTTTTTTTTTTTTTAAGTTGCGAGTTTCATTAAAATATTTACTGAGATCGTGAAGGCGTGTCGTCTGCTCGCGCGTGTTGTCAATTAGACGAGATTAGACGAGACTTGGCTGTGTCTGTGCTGAGACATTATTGACACATTCCTGTTAACAGAACAAATAAAAAAAAAAAAAAAAAACTAGACATTAAGAGAACACATTGCGCCCATTCAAAAAAGCATAATGTAATAATTTTTCAAGATAAAAATTCAAAACATAAATCCCATTTAATATGTAGTTACTAATTTATAGTTGGCAGTATTTGGCGTCCTTGACATTGCTTATACAGTCTATTCATTTAAAAAATCTATGTCTTCCTTTTTAAATTTTCTTTAGTTTCCATTATAGCTTCCCCACATTTCTCCAAATCACTTTCTTTTATTACGTTTTTGTGTTTCATCACTTCAAGAAAGTCTTTTTAAATGTTAGCGGTACTTTAAAAGGTCAACAAAGGGAAGATAATTGTGATTGACTTGATTGCGAACATTACTTATGCTCTAACTCTACAATTGTGTTTATGCCCCTTTATTTGTGCTGAAAACTAACGACTTTGTAAAAAACGTGTGACATTGTTCTTTTCATTAAATCCTTTTGTTTTTTTTGTTTTTATGGCGTTTTTTGAAAGCAAATATGTTCGAATACATTTTTTATTATTATTATAGCTTTTATATAGCGTTACTTTCATGCTTATAGCATGCTCAGAGGGCTTTGGTTCAATCTAATCTGTGGACCCGTGGGGGGGGGGGGGGTATCTAGGAATTAGTTTTCCGTGCTGCCTTTGGGCGCTCAGTAAACACAACTCTGCCCGAGTCGGGTGTCGAACCTCGAGCCCCCCTTCTATGTAGCCAAGTTCAAGCGCACTTACCCTTTCGGCCACGCTTCCTATTTTAAATCAAATCTCTCTCCTACGATGCATGTATCACTAAGTAATTACAAAGCTGTCTGTCTGTCTGGTCAAAATCTTTTAAATGTCATTTCTCACACTTCCCATTCTCACATCTAGTACATTTATTTGTTGTGAATGGTTACACAAGAATCAATGAAAAAGTTAAGCAGTTAGGACTCTCAAGACCTCGGGTTCAAATTTAAAATCAAGCAACTTTTTTTTTTTTATTTTGCTTTTTTTTTTAAAGGCATCAAGCAAACCTTTCTCCCACCACTGGTCCACAAACAGAATTGGACCATATCGCTCTGAGCATGCTATAAGGGTTAAAGTTGTGCTGAAGAAAAACAATAATTAAAAATAGTTGTAATCGCATACATTTATTATCGTTAGCCTAGATCAATTAAAAATCAACTCCTACTACTTTTTACAACGTTGATATCAACTCACTCTGTCAGTCAGTCTGTCAGTCAGTCTGTTAAAAGTTTGTCTCACACCCCATCTCGAATCTAGTTGAAATTATTATTTCATGTACCTGACAAAACAAGAATTAATTTAAAAAAAAAAAACAACTGTTAGTTAATCAACTATTGATAACGAATTATTTTGTATGTTATCGAACAAGGGAAATAAATCGTATTTGACAGATGTGGTGGAATAAGATGAATTAGTCCCCATGAGGAGCTTGAGTCCCTGAGTGAATATATTTTTTTTATATGCATTAAGAAAAAAAGCGATCACGGTAACATTGAACAGATGCCTTCCCTTCTGACGCAGACAAAGTGACAGGATCATAGCGCATTCAGAAAGCTAAATGCATGAAATTGCGCTTACAAAAACAATTGGTAAATTTATTTATCACACGGAATCATTTTTTACTAATTGGCACAATTACAGTAAATATAAGCTTACTTTTTTAAAAAAGTATTTTTTCAAAAGTATTTTTTCAAAAGTATTTTTTAAAAAGTATTTTTTCTAAATGTTTTTCTTGTTTGTTTTGTTTTTAAGCAGTGACATTTCAATCTTGCATCCTTGGCATTGTAAGTTCCATTATATCCCCTCCACGTTTCTCCATATCTCTTATTAAACCTTACTGCTTCAATATGAAAATGTGAACAACGAGCAGATTACTGTCATCCATTGAATATGAAAAACACGACTATAGAAAAAAATTTTACATGTCTTCTTGGAGACCTTCTTTCAGTCGAGAGAAACATGGTTCCTATGGTTTGGTTAAAGTGTAGTAAACTCCCTAGACCCAACTGTTTAAGCGAGCCAGTGTTTAAAACACGCACCCTGTGTGTCTCTCTCCGCTCTCTGCTGCTCACCCGTAGACATGAATGACAGATGCCACATGACAGATGCCATAATGCTAGATGACAGATAGAATTGTTTACAAGTATGTCAGATCGACTGTTCTGTCGTGTGGGCACTGAGCCAGGTAGATATACCGTGGTCCGGTGCCCGATATTTTTAAAGCCTGCGTTATATATCACTTAACTCACTGCAGATCGAGATATTGTCCTCCCCCCCCCCCAACTCTTTCGCTATCCCTCCCCAAACCTTTTTTTTTTCTTTCCTCCCTACAACTCGCCGCCCCCCCCCCTTTCTCATTCGTACATCTCCACTTATCCAATCAGATCTAGAACCAAATAGGCAAGTTGGCTCTCTGGTGGCCAGTATTTTTAACGCTTCACGACCAAGTTTTTATTTTCAACGTTGATCTTATAATTATTTTTTAACCAACTCCGCAACCTATTATCCTTTCGAAAAATAAAATTAAAATGCTGCTCTATGTGGCCATTATGTTGGTTTTTTTTTCATCCTCGTTTTGGGGACGTCTCCACACTTTCCTTTGAGAACCATCCTCTAGACCGCAAATGTTTTCCCAAACGGATCACTTCGCTAATATTTTATAGAGAGATTAATCCACGTGGTGGCCAACCAGGTTAGTATTCCAGTACTCACATAGAACACCTACTCAGGCCTCGCGTAACACTGGGGTTCCCGGGAACACAGTTTGGGAGACACTGCCCTAGACCAACACTGGGTTGAAAAGATGGCTGAGATAATTCGATATACAGTTTATACTGCCCGTGTGTATAATGCATGCAGAACATTTCAAATTATCAAAATCTTCAAATGCCCCCCACCCCAGTGTACCCACCCACCGTGGTTAAGCCTCCCCCTCCTCCCCTGTCCTCCCCGTGACACCTACAAAATAGAAAGGTTTGCACACTGCCGGCACGAGATGTTTAAAACTGTCTTGTGGCCGGCCTTTAAGTTTATTAAATACAAACTCCATGGCAGCGCGTCAAATGAGGATTTGAACCTGTACTGGTGGGGGGAGAGGGGCATTGGTGGATACCTTTAAAAAAATTAAGGGTGAATTGAAATTGGGGAAGGGTTTAAGGTGATTCTGTTAAATTGAAAGCTTGTCTATCTTTTGGTGTCTAGAGTATGTTTTTATGATGTGAGAATCACTGAGAGATGGAATCTATGCGTGCCATTATGATGTTTACGACTGCTTGTTCAATCGGCTCAAGTCATTGGAAGCTGGCATTCTGGCTCTAGCGTGTGTATGTGTGCCAAGGGCGGGGGATATATGTGTTTGGTGTGTGTGTGCCATGATGGTGTGTTTAAGTGTGTGGGTGGTTGTGAATGGCATGTGCATGAAATAGCTGTACGTGGGGTCTAAATGAGAAAAAAAAAGTTTTTTGGTAGGTCTTTGGAAAGTAACGTTCAGGAGTAATGAAAAATGCCATAGATGTAAAAAAAAAAATCGTTGCTATCTATCTATCTATCTATCTATCGTTCTGTCTGTCTATGCATCCATCCAAGGCAGTTTTCATAAAATGGAGGCCATTCCATAAATTGCAAGCTTTGTGTGTGTGTGTGTGTGTTACAGACAGTGGCGTAGCTAGAGTATATGATGCCTGGTGCGATACCTCATCTTGATGCCCCTCCCCCCCAAAAAAAAAAAAAAACTAACTAAATAATAACATTGCAAAACCTTACTTTTTTGTTCCAAATAATATGTATTCATTAATCAAATATTGTTAATTCAAAAAAATTCACTTTTACATAAACATACTACAAGTGATTTTTACTCGCTTTCTTGCTGGCAAAAGTTTCAATAATTTTATCGAAATCAAATTTTTTATACCAGCTCTTGTTCAATGGACAAAATGGCCAAATTATTGAGTCGTAAATTTGTCATCGTTGATCGCAATTAATTCTTGATCAGTTTAAGTTTGAAAAAACTTGCATGTATTGCTTACCGCAATAGTAAAAAAAAAAAAAAAAATGTGCGAATCATGATGACGATATTCGGGATTGAATCATCTTGCTGATTTTTTTAAAAATAAAATTCAAGAGCTCAACAGGTCCTTGTTTTGGAACTTCGGAAGCTTCTGATGAAACTGTGACAAACCGTTGAAGCCTCTTTCGCTCCAGCAGAAATTCGTTTTTATCAATGTCGCTAAGAGTACTAGCGAGATTGATTTTGACACGAGGATTTAATAGCTGGGAAGGTGACAAAAATTCATATCTATCTGCTACATCATGAAGTTGCTCGAATCGGGTGATTATTTCTTGAACAATCCTGTCCAAGGTAAAATAAAATTCCCTTCGTAGCTCTTCTTTGTGTGTAAGTACAGAGTTGTCACTTTTCTCACTAGGCATCTTTTTCTTATGGCCAGTACGTTTTTGAGGTTCTGTACAGATTTTCAGATCTGAGCACACGCTTTCGGCAAAGGTAATGTCAGTGATGTCCTCTCAATTACTACTTACAAATGTCTCTGTTTTTAATTTGAGTCTCGAATAGACAATTAATGTTTTTGAAGGTAGACTTGCACATCATTAATTTCAGTTAATAAAGGAGCCAAAAATCCCAGATAGTTGAGAAAATTTAAAAGACTGAATAGCAACTAATAATCCACCTGCTTCAGATCTAGTAGATGAATTTTCATCTCTGCTAGTTAATGTCTCCAGTTTCTATAACTTTGGAATGCTTTCTAGCCTTTCCTTTTGCTGATTCTTGATGTCTATACACCTCTCTGAATTGAATACGCTGAACTGTTTCAGATCCTTGAGTGGCAATGTGTATGCGAATATTATCTGTGATTACATTAGGCCAATCTCCAATGTCGTTCAGTCTAGAGTTATTATCCTGCTTTCTGT
This sequence comes from Biomphalaria straminea, assembly GCA_021533235.1. NCBI lineage: Eukaryota > Metazoa > Mollusca > Gastropoda > Planorbidae > Biomphalaria > Biomphalaria straminea. Next base: position 30,826,632 of record JADKLZ010000130.1, on the reverse strand, counting down.
ATTGTTTACACGGTCTGATGGTTCAGCTTCTTCAGTATGAATTTTTGAGGAGTGTACTAAAGACATGCTTGTGTGCTGTCCTTTAGTCTCTGCAACCTGCGGTATTGAAGTCTTTTCTTCTTTTTCATGATTCAGAATGTCGGCCTCATCATTTCTTTCTGGATTCAATGATAACATTAAGGAGATAAAACAAAAAGCGACATGACTAGTTTATAAATCGTTAGCTCATGTTTAATATATAGTAGTTTATGTTTGTTCATGTCCATACACTTTGTCGTTTTTACTGAAAAGCTCAGAGAAATAGGAAATTAATACACATTTTGGGGATTTTGGGGCCCCTCTCCACTTGGTGCCCTGTGCGGCCCGCACCACCCGCACATTGGTAGCTACGCCACTGGTTACAGACTACTCTAGTATTGATATTATTTAAATGTTTTAGAAAAATCAAATGAAAGATCAAAATATAAAAG